>CABHPP010107662.1:0-17515 GCA_902168425.1 Peromyscus attwateri
AAAAAAAAAAAAACCAGTGGTTGCTGATGTGTGCTCACTATAAGCCACAAGAGCTATGAGGTATTTTAGGTACAGTCACTAACTGAATATTCACAGTCCTGTAGATCCAGCCTCCATCACTGCTGTTATCTTACTGAGGAGGAACCCAAGATACCGAGAGCCCTGGTAGTTTGCCTGTGCTCACAGAGTCGAGCTTCTAACAAAGGCAATATGGCCTCAGAAACTGAGTAAATAGTTGAAGGCTGAGGTATTGGTGGATGGATGGACCGAGGTCATGGACTCCTAGGAACCTCTGCAACCCAAAGGCTGGAAATGTTCGTACTGGCACCACGATGTCCAGAAAACCCAGCTAAACACTAGATGCGGCTACATAGTGGCCTTGCCCACCTGAGTTGGAAGTGAAGTGGCCTCGCTTATTCATCTGGCTTAGTGTGCCATAGTTTGAAAGGACAGACCTGAAAGATCTAGAAGTTACCTAAATCCTAATTATACACCTAAAAGAACTGAAATAAGAGAAAGGACCAGAGAACGGTCACACGTGTCTGATGGGACCAGAGCCTCTGCCCAGCACTGTTACCAGTCTCCGACCGCTCTGCCTTTACTTCATACTGTGAAAGTTGTATCCGGATGTAGGGAAGGAACTAAGAACATAAATGTAATGCTGGGCACCTGGGAAGCAGAGGCGGTGAATCTCTGAGTTCAAGGCCAGCCTGGTCTACAGAGTGAGTTTCAGGACAGCCAGGGCTGTTACCCAAAGAAGCACTTTCTTGAAAAATAAGAATATAAATACATATTTGATGGGCCTATGACCCATCAAATTCTTCCAAAGTGAGGTGGTCTTACTTTGTTACAAGGACATTCCTATTTATGTATTTCTGGTAAAGTCATCGGACCTGCCCCTCCCCTGTTTTCTGCCTGAATTCAGATACACAAAAGTCTGGGACAGAGGAGACAACTGTGTGGATCATAACCTATGCCTGGGCCAGGTGGCTACCACTGCTTCCCAAGCATGCCTATCACATTCCACATCCCCACTATGTGATATTGGCTGATGCTGTCCCTACACCTGAATCCTGTACCCCTAGCCCCAGGGTTCACAGCAGCTCCCCCAGTTGTCAGGACCGGGCGGGAGGCCTTGAAGCTCAAGGATCGCACTGGCAGTGGGTAAAATTCTGGCTCCTGTGTTAGCCAGGCCAGGACTCTCTTCTGTCCACAAAGGTATGCTTGCTGACTGCCTTCCTAGTTCCTCATTCCCATTTCCAACTTACCAAATGGGAACCACGACAGTCCCCTCATGCCAAGTTCAGAAGAGTAAAACTGGAAATTCACATTCTTGAACAAATGCTGAGTTCTAGGTACAGGCTGGTTACAGGTATGACATGCTCCAGACGCCTTCATCACCATGCTTGTCTTCAAGCCACAAAGCACCCCCGTGCTCCAGACACCCTTAGACAGCATCTCTATAGACAAGGGTACTGTGTGCCCAGAAATACTTCAGCACAGCGCTGGCACTGTAACCTGGGTGTCATAATTGCCTCCCCTGGTGATCTTATCCCACATGCCATTTTGATTGATGGTGGTTTGGATTTCATCTTATCTCCCTTCCTAAGGAGATACTCATCTGTTGGCAAGGACTAGGTCAAGTTCACCTTTCATCTGCTGCACTGGAGCACATGTTCAAAGCCACAGAACAAAGTCAAGGTAGGTGTGTTAAACTGAGATGATTAGGAAGAGAGAGAAAGAGAGAGAGAGAGAGAGAGAGAGAGAGAGAGAGAGAGAGAGAGAGAGAAGTTTGGTGGCATATGCCTTTAATCCCAGCACTTGGGATGGGGGGGGTGTTGCTGGGGGGAGACGCTAAAGCAGGTGGATCTCTGAGTTCAAGGCCAGCCTAGTCTACAGAGTGAGCTCCAGGACAGTCAGGGCTACACAAACCCAGTCTTGAAAAAAATCAAATAAATAAATGAAAGGTGAGTTGCTTGTAGCAAAGAGCAAGAAACACAGATTTTGTTAAAAGCCCGTGGTGACTGTCTCTATAAACTTCAAATAGCCCATGCCAAGGGCATTGTGCTCTCCATTATGGCATAGTAAATCCTATAAAGTAGACAGAGTTATTCCTGTGCTTACAGGAAAAGTGAGGAGAAGGGAGGTGAAGGCGCTCGTCAAAGCCCAGATGCCAGTTTGTGTCAGAGCTGAAGTTTGAGCCCAGGCTCTCCTGACTCCCAACTTTAAGCTGGGAGCAGGCACATCATCTCCTGTGGTCTGGCCAAGGCCCATGTTTGGCATGGTCTTAAACTGAAATGGATTTTGCATTTTAAATAGTTGGAAAAAAATTCCATATCCCATAAAATTAGAAGAGATTATTTAATATTCATAAACTTATATTGGGGCCACAGCCCCATTTGCTCATTCATGTCCTGTCTATCGATCGGCCTTCGCGCTCTGGGAGACAAGCTGGAAAGTCTGCGGAAGAGAAGGCTTGCCCCCTCCGAGCTTGGAACCTGAGTTCTTGACAGAAGAGTTTATACCATTTGCTGTATGTCACACTGACCCTTGCAGACAGACAAACAGGAGATCTTCACAAGCTTCTCTTCTTCAAGGAAAACTTCCACTTCCACAAAAATGCACGCTTCTAGAAGGGCTCACACCACCACTGCGGTAATGGGGACTCTGACCTTTTGTATGCGTGCTGAACCAATTTTTTTTGCCATCACTGGCTCCCAAGCGGATTCCGAAGGCATTGCTGGGGGAAGCCACCGGCCTCTGGGGAAGGAGGTATGACAGGCCAGAGCAAGCCTAGAAGCAACGGCAAAGGGATTCAGAGCCAGAAGCCAGCTTAGCTTCATGAATTCCTTTGCCCCTGGATTCACGGTTTCCTGCCACATCTTGTTCAGCTGTGGACATGCCTGGGCCCCGGGCAGGGACAGGCAAGCTGCAGATGATGAAAGCGTAGGACCTCCAGGCCCTGGATCCTGAATCCTGCCTCCACCCTGACCGTTGGCAGAGCCCCGCCTCAGCAGATCCCTCCCCACTCTATCCTCAGTCTCCTCATGCGGAAAGTGAAAGGTTGGCTCAGGTGTTCCGATGCACACACCCACCCCGAGCTGGTCTTCTTCAGATGAATATATGCTGTATTGATTGTGTAACACACCAGGACCCTCCACTGCCTGTCTTCAGGGTGAGTCCAGAATGCACACTCTACTCTTAATCTTTGGAGGATCTGCGTGTGTCCAGCTCTGTGGAGATACAAAGTGAGAGTAACGGTGGCCTTCTGAAATTGTCTCGGGAGCTACACAATGACCCCAGGCCAGCCGGGTCCCCATACAGATGCTGAGGACCCGGTTTAGACTCAACGTACGCCTGCTGCCTTGATTCCCAGGCTTTCACTAAAGCCACACAGTACACCTGTGGCCCAAGCATCCTAGGCCCATTTTACAGGTCAGAAAATGGAGACTCTGAAAAGTTACGTGGAGGCCAAATGGCTGTTAAGAGTGGCACAAGACTTTCAAGGTTGGTTTCACCGGTTCCAAAACTCTTCCCTGGTAAGCTGTGTCTTCTAGCATAATGCCACTGGGTGCCTGTGTGGGTACAAGGCAGACATGCTACGATAAAGTTTGCAAAAGAAAAGAAGAGTGTGTTTTCTTCGTGTTAGCCCTTCCACAGCAGAAGAAAGACTACTGAGCCAGCAATAAAAACATTCTTCTAGAACCAACACTCTCTATGAGGCATATATCTCCGGGTGACTTTTCTTTTCCCTCCCGAGTCTCAGTTTCCCTATTGTAAAACCACAGTGAGGGGCTGGGCAGCAGAATGATGGAGCACCACTAGTGTTCGCTGGTCCTCCGAGTACTTGTTCATGAGTGCTAGGCTCGGGTGCAGGAGTCGGGTTTGGCTCCAGCCCTGAATCACAAAGTTCAACACAGAAGGCATTATCACCAGAACCATGAAAATACAGAGAAGCCCTGAGAGAACCCAACAGTTGGTCCATGGGGGTCCAAAGCACCAAGCTAGGTTTGAAGGGAAAGATGGAGAAAGATTGGTGTAGCTGTGGGGGTCCCATTCTCACCCCACCCTCCTTCTCATTTGTCAGATTCTGACACTCTGGGTTCTGTTTAGGCTTTGATGACATTTGAGGGCCATCAAGGGCCATCAAAGCTTGGGGATGGCTGTGGCAGGAAGGCCAGACCCAGGTCTTAAGGATAGGAAGGATTCAGACAATGTTACAGGCAAAGATTTGAAGAAAAACTAGGAGACCTTTTAGGGACCCAGCGAGGTCAACAGTTGGTTTAGTGGGAATTAGCAAGAAGTTAAGGGGAGCCGGGGAAACACGGGTATCCTGAGTGCTGGCGGGAAATTTTAAAATGTGATTGGCCAAACAAGGCAGCACACACCTGTAACCCCAGCACTTGCGCGAGAGAAAAGAGGATCAGGATTTCAGTGCCAGCCTCAGCTATGTAGTTAGTTCAAGGCCATCTAGGGCTACATGAGATTCTGCTTTTTGGTTTGTAGGACTTTTTTGTTTTGTTTTTTGTTTCTTTGAGACAGGGTTTCTATGTGTAGTCCTGGCTGTCCTAGAACTCACTCTGTAGACCAGGCTGGCCTCAAACTCATAGAGATCCACCTGCCTCTGCCTCCCGAGTGCTGGGATTAAAGGCATGCACCACCACCACCTGGTGAGATTCTGTTTTTTTAAAACCAAGATAAACAAAATAAAATGCAATTTGACATCCCAGTAGCAACTCAGATCTCTATTTTGAATACTACTAACAAAACATGGGTTTCTTGTAGAGATATTTGACTAGTAGGACTGTTAGTATACAGATGACCTGGAGCATCTGTAATGCCAGAAAATAAGAAAGTAATTCTTAAATCCCTCAAAATTATCAAGTCATTGTGACATTATGGTATATATTTTATTCTATGGTTCTTAGCTCATAACTCCCTCTTTAAAGAGAGCTATAGAAACTAGGATTTTTCTTCCCCAGCAGTTTTGCATGAAAACCCTAATTTTCAGCACCTATCTTTTGTTTTTTGGGTTTCTTTTTTTTTGTTTGTTTGTTTGTTTTTGTTTTTGTTTTTCAAGACAAGGTTTCTCTGTGTAGCTTTGGTGCCTGTCCTGGATCTCGTGCCGTAGCCCAGGCTGGCCTCGAACTCACAGCGATCCGCCTGGCTCTGCCTCCCGAGTGCTGGGATTAAAGGCGTGCGCCACTACCACCCAGCTCAGCACCTATCTTAAAGGTATCTACAGAGAACTGATCTGACCCACTGTGTTTGACGGTAGACCAGACGACCCCGCGTCAGGAAGTCTAGCTGCACGGGACAAATGCAGCATGGGGCCAAGGACAGGCTGTGCTGCCAGCCTCTCTTCTGTCCAATCCCATTTCTCCAGGATTGGCTCTGCTTCGATCATACTTACCCAGTGACTGCTCCACCAAAACTCCGAGGATGGGGTTTAGGACACGTGGTAGAAAGTGGAGGGTTGTACACCCCGCAAATGCAAGTTCCCTGTCCTGTCCCTTACGCCTCTCCCAAAACATCTCTGCAGCTGTCCCCTGTGTAAGTGAGGGTGTCTCTGAGTTCTGTCAGCTATTTGGGTCCTCAGCCCAAGGGGGCTGACTGGCTCCAGGAGGGCTGGTTATGATTCAGCTGGGCTGTGGGATGCGGTCGATGTCTGCTGTGGGCTTCATTGCTTACTCGCTGGAGGGGAGACGCTTCACACACGGGGGTTGCCCAAGTGATCTGTGATTGCTGTGAGCAAATGGTAAGCGACACTGGCTTGGTTTTTCCTCTGTGTCCCCGTTGCTGTCAAAACAAGGGAAGCCCAAGACACCGTCGTGTCTGAGCAGAGCCTGAGGAGGAGGCATGGCAAGCCGTGTACCATGGCTTCCTGGATGGGAGAGTCATGTAAAAAGACAAACTCGGATGCCAGAAAAATAACATGGAGCTCTTTGATAGTCTAACACTGGCCTTTGCTGGAAGACATACATTTTACAGCCTTTTTCCAGGGCAGGAGTCCAGTTATTTATGCTTTGCTTTCAACTGCGTATATGTGACAATTACTAACAGATGGAACCCGTGAGCAGAAAGGGACATTGGGAAAAGCTAAGGAAATCTGAGTAAACTATGGATTTTTATCACACAGTGATGTATCAACACCGATTCATTAATTTTGACAAATACAGCACACTAATGTTGGAGGTTAGTAATGGCACACTATGCAGAGGAGGGACACAGGAGAACTTGGTGTACTATCTGCTTAAAAATCTCTTTTTATCTAAAGTTGCTCTAAAATGTAAAGCCAACTGAAGTAAAAGTAAACTTAAATATATCTGTGGCAAACGTTAGCAGACAGTTTGTTGGAAATTCAGGGTGAGGCTCCTGCCTCAGACCCTGCCTCCCTCGAGCCAGAGATAGTGTTTGCTTAAAGAAGCAAAGCCAGTTTGCATGGGCCTTGGGGACTTGCTCACAGTGAGACTATGGGCAGGGATCACTCTGTCCTTGTGCCCATCCAGACAGCCTGGCGTGGGGCTACCTAACCATTGGCTCCATCTGCCTTACTTACGTTTCCCCGACCCAAACACCCCAAATCTGCAATCCTCCAAGGTCTGCAAGGTTTTGAGTGCCGCAACGATACCAGTAGTGGGAAAGTTCCACACCTGACCTCACATGCCTGGGTTGCAGTTAAAAAGAGTGTATACGATTCCCTTTGAGTTGTGGATACAAGGTGTAGGTGACAGATAGATCAATTTTGTGATTGATTGTGGGCCCCATTCCCAAAAGAGCTCCTCATGTACTACTATCTGTAAGTACACACAAAACATATGGACCCCAAAGGAGGTAGCGTGGGGAAGGGAGGGCAGATGAGGATAAACCATGCACAGTAGAGAAGAAGTGGCGTTTGCAGCTTAGGACTCTCACAGAAGAGGAAGCTCATGGGCTGCTGGTAGGGCAGGTAAGACCTTTGTGGGCTTCCGTAGTCATTCTCCCATAGGCTCTACATTAAGACAAGCACATCTAAATGCAGCTGTGTTCGGGGCTTTGAGGTAGGTCAGTGGTTAAGAGCACACACTGCTCTTTGTTGTTGTTGTTGTTGTTGTTGTTTGGTTTTTTTTCAAGACAGGGTTTCTCTGTAGTTTTGGTACCTGTCCTGGATCTCACTCTGCAGACCAGGCTGGCCTCGAACTCACAGAGATCCGCCTGGCTCTGCCTCCCGAGTGCTGGGACTAAAGGTGTGCACCACCACCGCCCGGCACACACTGCTCTTGCAATGGATGAAGTCTGGTTCTCAGTACCCATGTCAGGTAACTCACAACCAATTCCAGGGGATCCAACACCTCTGGCTTTCATGGGTACCTGCACACATCCACAGACAGGCACAAACACAAGTTTTGTCCACATGGTCTCTCCAGCATAGTGCTAATTGTTTTTCGGGTTTAACTACCAGTAACGTATGAGATCTATGGTTGCTGTCCAGGTGTGGCTGTATATGCCCATGCTTAGGTGAGCTCAACTAAAGGTGAGCAGGAAGACTATGAGGTCCAGGCCAGCCTATATTACAAGCAAGACCCTATCTCCACAAAAAAAAAAAACAAAAAAACAAAAAAACCTGAATTTATAGTTGCTTAAAATTCTTGGATGGTTGTTTGTTCTTTGTGATTCCTGAAAAATCTGAAAACCTCAGCTAAAAGATTTGCAGAAGCCGGGCAGTGGTGGCGCACGCCTTTACTCCCAGCACTCGGGAGGCAGAGGCAGGCAGATCTCTGTGAGTTCGAGGCCAGCCTGGGCTACCAAGTGAGTTCCAGGAAAGGCGCAAAGCTACACAGAGAAACCCTGTCTCGAAAAACAAAAACAAAACAAAACAAAAAAAAAAAAAAGATTTACAGAAAAAAAAAAGTTATGTTAAATGTAATAATTAATGGAGAAGTTTCAGCTCAGTATGTATCATTTTGGTCTCATGGTTTCCCTCTGGTGTCTTCTTTCTTCAGGACTTGGCTTTCTGGATCTGGGAAAGGCTCCTAAGAAGCAAGTACTGTGGCCAGTGACAGCAAAGGCACAAGATATATTCTCCACCTCCCCGAACAAGGCACTGCAGAGAGCATCAGGGAACGGAGGCATATGTCTCCCTGACACACACGCGCGCGCGCACACACAACACACATATACACACATGCACACACACACATACACGCATGCACACACATACACACACGCATGCACACACATACACACATGCACACACATACACACATACACACACATGCACACACACACACACACACATACACACATGTACACATACACACACTAGCACTGTTAAAGAACAGTGTCTACCCACATGACAAATGCTGGCGATGATGGAGATGACAGGAAACATGAGTCTCCCCTCCTCCGTCTCAGGTCCTGAGATAACTCAGTAGGAAAGGCTGCCCCGCCCTCCTTCAGCACCTCCTAGCAGCCTTCCTGCAACTCTATAAATCACCACGGCTCTATACAAACCCTGTTCAAGGGCTCCACAGAGAACCACTATCAAGTAAAATAAATGTGTACATGTGTGCATGGGAGGCAGGATGCTCCTTAGAAGCTACCCCCGGCATGATTCAAAAGAAGAATCTAAACCAGAGAGTGCTGGACCAATGCCAGCGCAGACTTTGCTTTTAAGAGCACGGCAGCTTCCCTGCGGCTACGATCCTGTTGCCTGTGAAGTTGACCAGGGAGGACAGGTAGACGTGGGTTGAAGTTGGGATTGTACAAATGGATGAAGGTGAGTTGAGGCTTAAAGCAGTCAGATGGCCATTATGTAAAACTCATGATTATGGTCGCGTTTTTTCTTCCCCTCTAGGGACCCAAGAGATGACTGCAAATTGCAAAGAGTCTATTTTACAGGACAGGAAAGAGCAGTGACTGCTGTGTGACCGCCCCCACCCTCCCACCTCAGAGAGCACATAGGGAGCCGAGCCACCCAATCAGATGGCGCCTACCTGTCCATGGAATGTCTGCAGGCCAGTGCATTATTCATTGATGGCATCTGTTTAGGCACTTAATTAGTTCCTGTCATGCTCAATGCCTTGTGTGTAGACTGTGTGTGTGTGTGTGTGTGTGTGTGTGTGTGTGTGTGTGCACTTGCATTCATGTCTGTGAGTATGACACCTATATGGAGGTGAGAAGACAGCCTCAGGGGTCAGTCCTCACCTCCCTCCTTGTTTGAGACAGGATCTGTTCATTTTTTTTCTACTGTACGTACAGTCAGGGTAGCTGGGCTGCGAGCTTCCCGAGCTTCTCCCGTAGGTTCAGACACTTGAACATTTCCGCTAGTCAGTGGCACTGTGTGAGTGGTTATGGGGAGGGTCAGGCTTGCTGGACGAAGAACATCACTGCAGGTGGCCTTTGAGAGTAAAACCTCAATTCCAGTTCCAGGGATCCCAAAGAATCATATATACATATATATGTATATATGTATTATTTGACAATTTCATACATGTATGTGTATGCAGTGTGTTTATATATATCTATATATCTATATATATATATATATATATATATACCCCAAATCATCATACTCCATCCTGAACCCCCAACACATCTCCTTCTCCACTTCATGTTTTCATCTCCTTTTAAATAACCCACCGAGTCCAGTTAATACTTTGTACACACCTGGCTTCTTAGGTGGGTTCTTGGGATTTGAACTCGGGTCCTCACACTTTCACAACTCTTTTACCAACTAAGCCATCAGCCCGGCCCCCTGAGTTGTCTTCTGATTGTTGTGACAGGTGAGGTAGTGCCCCTTACTCACGCTCACCACAGAATGAGACGGAAATCTTAAAGTGAACTCAGGTTGTCCTTGAGCTCTCTCGTGCCTCCATTATGACTCTGCACACCCCTGTGGGACTTTCCTATGGAGCAGCCAGCACTGACTCAGCAGAACACACTCCTAACGTCTCACAGCAACCCTGTGGTGTGGAGGGTGGGGACAGGCTTCCCATCCCCGTTCAGCCAGTGAGGCAGCTGGATAGGAGTGAAGGAGGGTCTCAGTGGTCACTACAAGGATTTAGCAAAGGCTGGAGCTCACGCCCTTACTTGCCAACACCAAGCCGAGAGTGAACGGGAGGTGGGGCAAGGCTTTACACTCGCAAAGCCCAGCCCCAGTGACGGACTTCCTGAAACAAGGCTGCCCCTTCCAAACAGCACCACCAACAGGGACCAAGTGTTTGAGGGCCTGAGCCTGCGAGGGACATTTCTCACTCAAACCACCGCAGTCTCAAAGGTAGGTTTTTGAAGCGGCACATCATTTCTCAGCAGTGGCTTATGATCTACCTTCCATGACCTTGGCCAGGCTGTCTATTCTCACTCCACTCTCTCTCCCCTAGCTGCAAACCGAGGCTAACCTATAAGAAGATCTGTCCCCACAGCATTAGGTGGAAATCAAATGAGACAATCTGGGTTCTTTGTAAACACTAAGGCCACAGAGAGATGTCATTATCTTTCACCCACTAATCATCTTTACCCCTAATTGGCTGTTCTTCTTAAAGTAGGTACCAGATTCCGCCATTAAATTATTTTATTGGACGAGATGAAAGGGATGAAAGGCAATACATGCACATGTTTGCACATGCATACACACACAGACACACACACACACACACACACACGCACACGCACACACACACGTGCGATCGCACACACGCACCCTGTTGGCATTAAAATGTAGGTTTGGAGCAATGGTCCTAAACTGAAGTCAACACCAGCTGTGAAAGGGAAATGTCAAGCTCTTCGACCTTTGCACCACACTACAGAAGGGCATTGGCCCTGACTCACAGGGAACACAAATATTTTTTACTCCAGTGTGTTTCTTTGTTCAATACACTCTTCCTGTTTCCTCTGGAGCCTCTTCACACGCACCAATCTGATAGCTACTTTTGAGTACTGACATTCAAACTTGGAATGTGATTTTAAAAACACCTCATAGGCATTTTTTTTTAAAACTTCTGGGTCCCACATCTAGAGATTTTTGATCTCATAAATCGGCACCACAAACAAGCTTTCTGTGAGACTCGTGTTCTTTGGGATGCCTTTGGTCTTAAAGAGAAACCCATTCCTTCTGCTTTCAGCCTAGTGGAGGACGTACCTTGTCAGCAGCCAACGCACAGCAAAGCCAGCACTAACAGGCAAGAACCATGAGAAAGACTGGCAGCACCTTCTCACTGCGGCAGTGGTTCCCAGCACCGGTTTATAATTCCAATAAGATGCCCAATTCACACCTCTTCTTACCAATCAAATTCTAGAAGCATTGTCTTTCCCAGATCTCTTTTCCGGACCCACCAGACTAGACTAAGTGACCCTTCTTTGTGATGACCCGACTTACAGACCACACCAGCCCTCATTTTACATCTGTCTGTGGACTTTACAGTCAGCCTTTCCATTAAAGGCCAGTTTCCCCTTTCCCCGGAACATAGGCCATGTCATCCACCTCTGTGGCTTTCACTGTCTGCTCTGGATCACAGGTTATCACGAAATTAGCAGAGTTCATGGAATGAACCATGAGGAGACTGGACTAGCATAAGGTAGGTGGGAGGTGCTTTGAGGTGGGAGAGGGGAGGTGAACGCTCTGTAGCATGTGAGTGCAAAGCCCTTACGCTAGGATTAGCCAAATAGCTGTGAAGCTGATCTTCAGTGAGTAGGAATTTTCACTTTGCTTTAGAGTATTTGAGAAATCATTACAAGGAGTGGGCATCAGAGATGTTTTTTCAGGGTTGTAGAAGGGACGTTTGGTTCTTTATACTGATGTTGACGTCTTGGGCCTGTGTCTCGCGCTAAGTCATCTTGGCTGATGCAGCAGATTGTTAGAAGTTTTATTTCTCTTCACCGATATCTGGCTACCTCCTGGTAAGAAAGCCATGCTCAGGCACATTGTGGAACTCACAGCCATGTTCGTAGGGTGGGCAGCAGTGATCTGGGTCACTCCCTAAGGGTCAGTTGTGTGTGTCATCTGCTGATACCATGGGCTGAAGACGATGATGATAGAGCCCACATCTAACCATAGGGACCTAGTTTGTGGGCAACAGACATTTGGGAAGTGTTACTAAGATGTAATCCGGCCTTCTGCGGTTTATGTTCAGATGCCCACATGGCCACTTACGTTTGGTCAATGAAAAAAAAAAAAGACTACTTATATTTAACTATATTGGCGTGTGTGTGTGTGTGTGTGTGTGTGTGTGTGTGTGTGTGTGTGTGTCTGTCTGTCTGTCTGTCCTCTTTGGGACTCAGTTTGATGCCTATGAAGTGAATGAAAGAATAATATGATGATGATAAAAATGTCAAATAGTAATGAATGTTTATGTATCAAGCTCAGTACTTTTAAAAATCATCTCGCTGGGCGGTGGTGGCGCACACCTTTAATCCCAGCACTTGGGAGGCAGAGCCAGGCAGATCTCTGTGAGTTCGAGTCCAGCCTGGTCTACAGAGCGAGATCCAGAACAGGCACCAAAACTATAGACAGAGAAACCCTGTCTTGAAAAAAACAAACAAACAAAAAAATCATCTCACTTATAAAACCAACTAAGATGAGGATTATTATTAAGCTCATCCTATAATCCAGGAGATAGACATGGATAGATAAGGACACTTCCCAAAGGATACCACAGCTACTTTGATACTGAAAATGACTTAAAAGGCTGAGAATTAATGATGGGAGAGGGGTGGTTGTTGACATGGGAGTCCAGCCTTTTGACATCTGTGACCCACCAGGGATCTCTAAGACCTTGTCTACCTAGAGTATGCCACGATTCTGTGACACTGCCACGTGGGTCAGTGGCCTCTTGTCTTCAGTTTTGAAAGTAAGACCCATTTTCACCACTGCCCTGGTCTTGCAGGGTGAAGGAAAGCACGTATGCTGCGTTCTGAAGGCCTCAGAGGAAGGCCCTAGGAAATGGAGGGGCTGCCTAGTCCACGGTGGAGGCTGGGCCTCCCTGCTGAGACAGAGGCCCTCTCCGGCAACATTCCTCTCCAGAGTCACATCTCACTGGGTAAGAAATGTGCGGCCAAAGCACAAAGCCTTCCCACTCTTGCTGGGAGGCTCCTCTAAGAGGATAAAAATCACCTACTGGAGAATTTGGGAAGGCCAGGGCTGGGGGTAGTTGTGATGGGTTTCTTTAGTCCCAGGTGTACAGGCCCAAGGAATTTCATTTCACTTTATCCCCTTAACCCTCACAGCAGGTACCGAGGAAGGAGCAGGGGACAAGAATGGCCCCGGAATGGACATCTGCTACTTTCACAGTGCAGCACAAGCTGAGCACAGACAGACTTCTCATGTCCTGGGCCGAGTGAGGCCCTTCCATGCTAGCTCCCTCTTCTGCCAGGCAGGAGTCGAGCTGTGAGGGACCATTTCTGCTCCCTCTGGAGCTCTCTGTTCCCCTCCCACCAATCTTTCGGGAATGAAATAGATTCAAGTTTTACTGACCGGAGAAGGTACTAACTAGGTCCTCAAGAGGAACAGAAATCTCAAACTAAGGAAGGTTCCCAGGACCTCTCCGCTCTGGGCACTAATTGGCCTTCATCCCCAATTCTGCCCGTAGCAGCCCCAAACTCTCCTGAACCCTGAGTCCTGATGTGGATCTGGTCCTGCATTTAGTCATGGAGAAACCTCAGGACGGAAGCCCTGTCATCACTGTCACTTCCCAGCACGACATCTCCACTTTAAAATGATAGATGTGATGGCACATGGCTTTAACCCCAGCAATCAGGAGACAGAGGCAGGCAAATCACTGTGTGTGAGGCCAGCCTGGTCTACATAGCAAGATCCAGGCCAGTCACGGCAACACAGAGCCTATCTCAAAATCATAAATAAATAAGTAAATAAATAAATAAATACAAAGTTAGAGCTGAGGCTGGCAAGATGGTTCAGGCATAAAGTGCTTACTATGTGCCTGGTAATCTGAGTTCAATGCTCACATAAGAGAAAGAGAGAACTGACCCAAGACTTATCCTCTGACCTCCATATGCATGCGATGGCATGGATGGACACACACACACACACACACACACACACACACACACACACACACCAGAGCTAGATGAGACCAGCAATCTGACTCCAGGGACCAGGTGGGGACGGCAATGGTGGAACTGCCTTGCCTGGCTGTTGGGAAGAGCTGTATCCCACCTGCTCTCATCCCACGTGTTATTGGGTGGGCTAACTTAGTTATGCCCCTCTATCTACCTTCCAGCCACACACAATTCTTCCTTGTCTCACTGCTCAAGTGTACCATGGGTACGGAAGTGAAGACGAGGCTGTGAATGTGACCATCCACTGTGTTTCATTTCCAGGAGTCCTGGAAAAGTCTGGCCTGTGGCTGCAGGTGTGTGAAAACTGTGCTCATATGCCTTCTCTGTGTCTCCCACGGCAGAGTTCATAGAGATCTGGTTCCATTTTGTCATCTTTAACAGAGTGGAGGTGAAGCATGGGACACGACTGAGAATTTTGAGGACCTTTAACAATATGATTTGAATAAACTTCTGAGTTTTCCTACAAGAAAGGGTTTCCTTCACACCACAGGTCAGAGGTCCCGTGACCACTGCAGCCCTTTGCCCATGCTCTGACTATACACACTCCAGTGCCCTCCACTCACTTACCCTGCCTTCCTTGGAGCCACAAAGTTCTTATGCCCTCCCCAGTCTCCCTAGAGTCCCCCACCCCCTCCCTCCCTCCCGACCCAGCTCCCAGCTGATCTTGGCCTTGACTCATTGATGCTGACTCAACAAAGAACAGCAGACCCCCGGGCAGCTGGACAGTGGAGCCGGGCCAGAGCCGGCAGGAGTGGGCAAGAAGGCAGGCCAGGGGCGGGGAATCCATCAATCAGCTTGTCACCAAGTCTTTGCTGAGCCCCCCTGAAGACTTGGTCTCATGCCGAGCTGCACAATGGGGGTCCAGGGAAAGAAGACAGGAGCCTCCATTTTGTTCTGTATCAGCTCAGGATTTCGAGTTGGAGCTCCTTGTATTTGGGGACCACCAAAGCACAGCATCGCCTTGCCCACGGTCACACAGAGGTGGAGGTCACATGTTGGAAGGAAAAGCCAGCTCTGGCATGCTGTGTGTGTAGGAAAGGTCTCGCTCACTTTTGCTATGCACAAGACCAAGGAGGGTCTTGAAGGTACATTTGCAAAGCTTTGGACATAAGGTCAAGTCAGCTGTTTATAAATATTAAGAGAGACAAATAGAATCTCCGGAGACTTTAAAGCTCCAAATCACTATTAGCCTCCACATTCTTCCCTCACAAGCCGGCTAGTGCAGGCATTGCCTTTGTGCAAAGCATTGTGTTTCTACAGTGTTCCTTGCCAAAATATTACTCCGAGAAAGTCGTTTTTAAAGTTTTCTTTTTAATTCCCAGTACACTACATGTGTGCAAAGCCCATGGAGGCCAGAAAAGAGCATTGGGTCACCTACTGGAGTCACAGGCCATTATGAACCACCATGTGGGTGCTGAGAATCGAACCCAGGTCCTTTGGAAGAGCAGCCAGTGCTCTTAATCTCCAAGCTATCTTTCCAGCCCAAGAAAGTTTTCGAGACAGGGTTTCTCTGTGTAGTTTTGGTGCCTGTCCTGGAACTCACTCTGTAGACCAGGCTGGCCTCGAACTCACAGAGATCCCCCTGGCTCTGCCTCCCGAGTGCTGGGATTAATGGCGTGCGCCACCACCGCTGAACCAAGAAAGTAGTTTTTAAAGCCCACTTGCACATGCAGAGCAGGTAAAGGGCCATAAGGAATACAAGGATGTATCGGGGACCGGCATGAGAAGGCAGGCTGTGTTTGGAATCCTCACACCTCTTCTTCCCACCTGCACAGCTGACTTACGCAGCTCAGTCATTCGGTTCCTGGGCCACTACAGCCTCAGGTCAGGAGGAGAAAGGGCAGCAATCTCCCCGGCCTTTGGGAGACAGCAGGGCTGTTGGTGTACTGTGGTCACTTTAGTCAGGGAAGCAATACATGTGCACTGAGCAAAGTTAGGAGTGAGAGAAAAAAGCTGGTGGTCAAGGATCCCAGGGGGGAAAGAACGTGCATGCTTGCACGTCCCCTAAGGCTTAGCAAGGGCTCCCCCTGCTGTCCACCACCTGTACTACCGCCATGTGGTCTTAGCTTGAGGTACAGAATGTGCTTGGCCCTGGGTTAATCAGCAGAATCCTATTGGCAGTTCATTTACAGCATCTCATGGTAGCGGCACTTTCTCTCCATCCTATTGGAGTCTTTTAATGTGATATCCTCATCACTTGCTCATCAGATTGGCCTCCAACCATCAAAATCCCTCACCAGATGCCACACCGTACCTTGGTCTCTTCATCTACAAGAACAGAACAAAGCTTTTCTGATGCCCAAGCTAGTAAACAGGGAGATGAAGTTGAAGGACATAACTCATGGGTGAAGTTCATTCTTCCCCCCCCTCCAGTGACCCCTTTTGAAGTGGAAAACCATAGACAGAATAGTGAAGCGCTCTGTGAGGCTTCGTCGTCTATAAAGCGGGAAAGGAATCGCATCGGTTTCGGGAGTTTAGAGTGAGGCAGAGAGGAGAGAGTACGGGAGAAAAGGAGGCTAAAGACAGGAGGGTACTGTGATGCTATCTACAATACACCGGAGCGCAGGGCATGCGGCTCCAGCGTGGTCGATGCTTAGGGAGTGAACAGGACGTGCTAGATACACAGGACTCATGTCACGAGGAACCCTGTAAAGTGTGCTGGGGAGCTGTGAGTGTTAAACAGGTGTATCTAGCTCAAGCCCTTAGAGTACAGCCTGGGTGATGCAAGGTGGATGTGTTAGGTACTTCTAAGCCCTGCCCCCAAGCTAGTCGGGACCTAGAGAACAAAACATGGCAGTATACAAGCAGAACAGAATAGAGCTGTGAGTTGAAAGCATGGTTGCTTGGTGGGAGGAGGAGAGGTGTAAAAGACTTACAGGAGCAGAGTGTAATGGAATATGCCTGTAACTCAGCACTCAAGAGGGCTGAGAGGCAGGAAGATCAAAAGTCCCAGGCCTGTCTGGGCTACATAAAGAGACCCCCATGCAGTCACCACCATCATCCAAAAAGCAAGTATACAAACACCACCTAGTTAAATGACAACAAATGAACCCAAAGGAACTCAGAAGAACATCAAAAAAGAAAAGACACACATGTAACTCCAACACATCAGTTAAGTACTGGCCTTAACGAGCGGACAATTTCCTGTGTGCACATGGGTGTGCAAACTCAGAGCACAAACAGTCCTTCTCCCACTGGCTCCCTCCACTCTACACTTCCACAGAGCCTACCATTAGCTCCACCCGGAAACAGGGATCTCCCGGAATCTCTGTAACCCCTTGGTGCCCTTTGGGGCAGAGGAGATGGGGGCAGGATTTTGCTTAGTTTTCCCATTCTGTCTTTACCACTCACATAGTTACAAATTCCAGAGTATGACAAGGAAGTTAAAAACTTCCCTCCTGTACTGATGTTTTCAAAGGGAAAAAATTCTAATGATCCTAACAACGTGGTCAGAGACCCC
>CABHPP010107665.1:0-29812 GCA_902168425.1 Peromyscus attwateri
CTGGGGTTAAAGGCGTGCACCACCACCGCCCGGCTTAGGCTCACCAATCTTATGGAGGCATTTCCTCAGTTAAGAGTCCCTCGTCCCAGGTATGTCTAGGCTTCTGTCAAGTTGACACAAACCGTCCTGCACAGTCATCATCGTAGCAGTGGACAACATTGGTGTCTTGAGAGGTGTCCTGGGGTCTACGACAGTGAGCACGGCTGAGGAGCTTTGGTAAAGGACTCTGAGCTGATATGCTGTAGTCTTTCAATCACTTCTTACTCAGTCCTGAACCCTGGCACTGCCTTCTCTGAACCAGGTTGCACTGGTGGCCTGTCACCTTGCTGCTGCTGCCTCTAGCTTACCAAGGGGGCACTTTTAAAATATGTGTATTTTCAGACATTTTTGTTGTTTTTAATGAGCGTTTTGCTTGTATATGTGTATGTGTACCATATGCTTGCCTAGTGTCCAAGGATGTCAGAAGAGGGGTCAGATCCCCTAGAACTGGAGTTGTGGATGATTGTGAGGCACCATTCAGGTGCTAGGAACCAAACTTGAGTTTAACTACCCTGTTATCTTTCTCTAGTCTCCAAAAGAAGCACTTTTGTGCAATTTCATTTGTTGCTCATGGTAACATTTGAAGGAGAAGGTTAGAAGGGATGACCATTTTTAAAACGACAAGAGAATCTGGAAGGCATGATGAGCCACTGGTTCAGCCTAGGGCCTACCAGAGTAGACTATGGCATTCTGGGTGGGCAGCTCTCTGGGGGAAGAGACCAAACAGGACAGAAACGGGACATTTGCTGTGCATGCGGTGGAGCTGGGACCCAGGTTCCAGCTCAGTGACCACCCCCAGTGGACTGTCACCACAGAGGTGCCCCTGGATTACATCAAGGATACATCTGCTCAGAGGAAAGGCCATGTAAGGACACAGCCAGATGTGACCACCTC
The DNA here is from genome assembly GCA_902168425.1 of Peromyscus attwateri. Lineage (NCBI taxonomy): Eukaryota > Metazoa > Chordata > Mammalia > Rodentia > Cricetidae > Peromyscus > Peromyscus attwateri. The sequence continues at coordinate 934 of CABHPP010107665.1, forward strand.
AAAGCCAAGGAGAAAGGCCCCAGGAGAGGCCAGACTTGGTGACACCTTCATTGTGGACTTCCGGCCTCAGGACTCAGGACAAGAAGAAACACATTTCTTCTCTGTTGTTGAAGCCACCCCGTCTTTTAATGGAGTGGGGGCAACTGAGCTGATTAGCATAGCTGAGAAGCCTCTGGGGACTCTCCACATAAGCTGCAGATGCTGACCTCCCCAGGACTGAACTAGAAGCTAGAGCCAGGGGTGCAGTGTAGACTTCTAGAAGCATCTTTCCCAGGCTTACACCAGTGAGTGCAGGGGCATGTTGACATAGATGGATTGGTTTGGGTCCCATCTTTCCTTACCTCTGTATTCAAGGTGTATCCCGTAGTGACCGACACTGGGGGCACCCCAGGTTTAGGGTGAATGAAGTCTTTATGCAGATCTATGTGGCTATGTAGCAGTCTAGTGGGAACCCAACTGGACATGCTTACCTTGCAAGTCGGGGCTTGCCCATGGCAATGATGTAGGGAAGTTATCCTAACCTTGTGATGGACCACAGGGAGAGCCATTCTGCTCTGAGAACCATTCTGTAAAATAGCAACTCCCAACCAGGGACAGTGCTGTCGTCCTGGGGACAGGAGGCAATGTCTGGAGACATATTGTCACAACTAGGATAGAAGGTGCCATCGGCATCTAGTAGGTCAAAGCTAAGGATGAAGCAAAGCATCGTTACACCAAACAGGCTGGCCTCCCACGATGAGGGACTGCCCCCAGGCATCCTTTGGGCTGAAGACAAGAAACTGCAGCAAAACTGGGTGTCTTTGCCTGTGACTCAATTAGGGAACAGTACTTCTGAATAGGAAAGCCAGGCTAAGTAGGCAGGAAACCAAAGCAGACGTTAAGCTGACTGTCTGCTGACTGTTGCACGGTGCAAGGAAAACTACTGACATTTGAAGGCAGCCGTGGCGATAGAACAGATTGAAAAGGAAGCTTGGCACTGGAGGGTCTGTCTACAGAAGTGAAGGGATGGCCAAGGCCCCTCTCCCTGCAGCCAAGCCCATGTGACAGCACCTGGGCCCCCCTCAGCATCTCTGGTCCTCTGCCTTCTGAACCAAGTATCCCAGAGCAGCCACAGGGCAGGAAGACGAGGTTGCTGCTGACCAGAAGAGGCTGCGCTTGAAAGCCTGAGGATCTCAGAAGAGAAGGGAAGTGACCTCAGAAGGAAGAAAGATGGACACCGGTTCTGAGATGAGAAGGTAGCAAGTGTGTTTGGTGGTGGTAGGAAATAATTTGGTGCAAAGAGCTGAGACCAGAGGCTGTAAATGCTTAGGACATGTGTGCCTAGTGAAGTTAGGGTTAGGGGAGAGATGGGAGGGCCTGGAGCCAGCACTGCCTTCTAGAATGATGACAGGGAGGCTCCCCCAGGTGCTCATAAACCAAGGGATGTTTATTAAGCTTTCTGAGGGACAATTTTCCAGGTTGGAAACAGAGGTAAGGAAGCCTCTTTATGAACCTGAGAGGCTTGCATTTCCTTGGGCTGTTATCTCCCACTCTCTCAGCCAGGCTCCAGCTGTGGGGTTTGCCTGTGAGCAAAGTTAGGGAGCACCGTGAGAGGACCCCACCCTGCCAACAGCAGAGAGCATCCATAGCTCAGAGTGGGAGGAAGTGGGGTGCCTTCTACAGAAACAGACTGGCTTGTTTGAATGTGAACTTTTCCCACACCTGGGGTATTGGGATGAAGGATAAGACAGCCATTTAGAAAGTAAAAATGGAGGACACCCAGACCATGTGTCACATGAGTTTGAATCTCATGTGACACATCCTCTTAGAAACTGTCCATTTATCGGAAACTCAAGTATAATGGCTTCCTGGACTTTAGCTGGAAGTGAACCTGGAGAAAGGTGCTAATGCATCATAATGTCTGTCCGTGTGCACAGTCCATCAGTCCTGTGCAGTCTGACAGTCCATCAGTCCTGTGCAGCCCGTTCTGTTTTATGGTCTGCCTTCTGTGGACTATGGTACAAGGTTTTCCTTTTTCTAGCAGAATAGCTGGGAACCCAGAAATCCACGCAAGGGCTGGTGGGTTTCCCGGGAGCAGTGGGGCAGTGAGATCACTGGGCATCCTTTGGAGACCCTGAGCATGTTGGAAGATAAGGAAGCAGCCTTATTGGCTGGAGGAGTTGGAGGAGCTCAAAAGTTGGGAGGAGAGGGCTGAGAATGGACAAGAGGCAAAGCCAGAGTAAGGCAGGCAAGCAGGTTGGTGGGAGAGGGTCCAGGTCGTGTCCGGAGGGGCAGGTGGCGAAGGGCAAGCTCAGTCTTGCTCAGTTGTATGGCCTTCTCATACAAAGCCTTGCACATTCTTCCCAGGGTCTAAGCAGTCAGGATCAGGGTTGACTGTGACCGTATTTAATTTGTATACCAAAGGTTGACTGTATTTTGCTTGCCTTCTTTGTTTCCTGTCTTGCTCCTGTCTGATTTCATCCACATCAGCCTCATCATTATTTTTAGAACACCCCAGGGGTACTCCTGCCCCAGGGCCTTTGCACACAGAGCCCTTTCTGTCTAAGGTGCTTTCTGTTTGTTTTGTGAACTTCCGGGTGAGGTTACAAACAAACCTGATAGGACACTAATGACAGACTAAAGTACCAATCCCCTAGAGTGCAGCTTGGCCTTACTTACAGAGTGTGGGTAACCCCCAAAACAGCCACACCACAGAAAGTCACTTCGGCATGGACAACAGTTTCTCCATAGCTACAAGGATAGAGTCCTCCCTTCTGTTGGCACTCCACACTCTACAAAGAGACCATACCCAGCTTGGGTATGTGTAGGAAGGAGTGATGGGACGCTCAGGGGAGGGTCTAATGACCCTTCCCAACTCCTTCTTCATGAGGGACTTGTCATCAGGCCTGATCTTGAGAGTCCCTTGCAAGTAAGCAGTCAAGGGATGCTTTGGTAGTGGTGATGCCTTGGTGGCAATGGCAGTGGCCGACAGGCCAAGAGGATAATGGTCTGCAGCCAGACTTTATCTCTTTCCTGATTGTTGCTCAGATTCTCAGCATGATCCCTGGTCAAGGTCAAGCACTTAGTAAACTGCTTTGGAATGAATGAACCATGGGGCTTTTCCTTCATCAGCTACCTGGCTCTCTTTATACAGATGAGGGCACTGAGGGAAACCTGCCCAGGGTCTGGAGCCAGTGATGCTATGAAACCAGGATTTGTTGCCCATACGGACAGGGTGCCCCGTCTTTGCTCGGCAGAGTGGGGATCTGGCACAGAATGAGAAGTGTTCTCGAGTGTCCCATGTCTTTAGGTGACATCTTTGTCTCCTTTCCCTCAGGATGCAGTTCTGAGCCGGTTGTGGTTCCCGATGGCCCTCGCAGCGACTCCGTGGAAGGAAGCCCTTTCCGCCCTTCACACTCCTCCTCGGCGGTGTTCGATGAAGATAAGCCCATAGCCAGCAGTGGGGCGTACAACCTGGACTTTGACAGCATCGAGCTGGTGGATCACTTTCAGAGCTTGGAGCCATGCTCTGCCGACTCTAAGGGTCAGGAGTGTAAGGTGAGCGCGCGGAGGAAATCCACCGAATCCGTGCCCCCTTCCAAGTCCACGCTGTCCCGCTCGCTCAGCCTGCAAGCCAGCGACTTTGACGGTGCTTCCTGCCCGGGCAGCCCCGAAGCGGGGACCCTTGCCACAGATGCGTGTGGCACAGGATCTAACAGTGCTTCCAGCACCCTTAAGCGAACTAAAAAAACACGGCCGCCTTCCTTAAAAAAGAAACAGGCCACCAAGAAACCCACAGAGACCCCTCCAGTGAAGGAGACCCAGCAGGAGCCAGACGAAGAGAGTCCAGTCCCCACCGAGGAGCACCTTGCGCCAGAGACAAAGACAGAGTCGGTCACACCCGAGGGCACTGGGGGCACCTTGTCAGAGGAGACGCCCCTGGAGCCCGCTGCCCCTGTGCCCACAGCCACCTGTCCTTTGACTTTGGAGAGTGCGGAAGACGTCAGTCCTCTGGTTTCTGGAGGTGGCCGAGTGCAGAACTCACCCCCTGTGGGGAGGAAATCAGTGCCTCTTACCACAGCCCCTGAGGCAGTGGAGGTGACCCTATCGGATAGTGGGGGGCAGGAGGACTTGCCTGCCAAAGGGCTCTCCGTGAGGCTGGAGTTTGACTATTCTGAGGACAAGGGTAACTGGGACAGTCAGCAGGAAAACGCCCCTCCCACCAAAAAGATAGGCAAGAAGCCAGTTGCCAAAATGCCCCTAAGGAGGCCAAAGATGAAAAAGACACCCGAGAAGCTCGACAACACCCCTGCCTCACCTCCAAGGTCCCCTACTGAACCCAATGACATCCCTATTGCTAAAGGTACCTACACCTTTGATATAGACAAGTGGGATGACCCCAATTTTAACCCTTTTTCCTCCACCTCAAAAATGCAAGAGTCTCCCAAACTGCCCCAACAGTCGTACAACTTTGACCCCGATGCCTGTGAAGAGTCCCTTGACCCCTTTAAGACATCCTCTAAGACCCCCAGCTCACCTTCCAAATCCCCAGCCTCTTTTGAGATCCCAGCCAGCACCGTCGAAGTGGATGGGGATGGGTTGAATAAGCCCGCCAAGAAGAAGAAGACCCCCCTGAAGACGTAAGTTCAAGGAGGGAGGTGGTGAGGATTCAGAGCGGGTGTGCGTTGCTGTGAGTTCTAGTCCTGCCTGTGCCTGGGGAATCCCCGGCTGCCCTCGTCCTGCCCCCCTCCCCCTCCCCCGTGGCTGTCATGACACTGTTTTTTTGTGGCTGTTTTCTCCAAGCAGGCAGGACACACGTTTCCTTTCTTTCTGCAGCCTCCATGCTATCATCTCCCCATCCCCGAACCCACAAAGTCCTTGATCTTTTGCCTTAATTAATCGGTGGCTTGAAGTTTTATGTTTAGCCTGCAAGCCAGTCTCAACTCCTGGGGACGATGGGAAGTTCTATAGAAAAGGAGCAGACCTGGCTGCCTTCCTGTTGGTGGCTGAACTCTTCCCTGGTTAGCATATGCATTGCCTTCGGATTAGCTGAGACATACACCCTGCAAATACTGTTAAGTGTACAACATTTGTTCCTACCTGCTAATCTGACTTTAACTCAGGGGCCACATAGCTGTAGCAGGCTGCAGGAGGCCCCAGATGGAGAGAGCTGCTGCGTGCTCATTGGAGAGAGCTGCTGTGTGCCCTCCGACGAACGTGCAAGAAACAGGCTCTTTCTTGCCTTCCCAGTCTCTGGTCATCTTTTTCAAATAAGACTTGAAAGTCTCCGTAAGACCTGAGGAGATTGGTGGGACCTGGACGGGGAAAGCAAACCCTCCAGTCCCTAGGAAGAGTGGCTTTTGTCCACACACACGTGCCAGTGGTTCCCCCTGGCTGCTTGGTGTTGGTGCCCTTGGCACTCATCCTGAGAAGCCCAGCTTTGTCGGCTAGAGGTCCATTCCTCAGGATCTGTAACCTGAGGACCATGTGCCCGGTTGCTACAGACGTCCTGGCTCTCTTGGGAAGCATCACTGTAATTTAATCAGGTGGAGAACACTCAGCCTCCCATCCCAGGGCCATGGAACAAGCCCCAGTGTTGGCCTCTCTGGGTCTGGCTTGAATAACACAGGGTGACCCATCTGCATCGGGAATCTGAGAATAACTCAGGTTCTGCTTTGTGGGTTGCTCTATCACCATCTTACAGTAGCTGAAGGCCATTCTGACTCCAAACATGAACTCCTTTTAGTTCTGTTCCCCAACCAGGCCCTTCTTAGAGATTCTATAAGATCCATATTAGAACCTTATTTTTTTTTAAAAATAATTTTAACTTTTATATAGATTCTTTTTCATACAGTATATTCTGATCACGGGTTCCCTTCCTCCAACTCCCGCTTACCCAAATCCACATAGAGCTTTATTTAATAGCCAGGTGGTGGTGGCGCACGCCTTTAATCCTAGCACCTGGGAAGCAGAGGCAGGCCGATCTCTGAGTTTGAGGCTAGCCTGGTCTACAGAGTGAGTTCCAGGACAGCCAGGACTGTTACACAGAGAAATCCTGTCTCAAAAAGCAAAACAAAACAAAAACCCCAAACAAACAGAAAAGTGGAATAATACCCAGAAATGCTTACACTTCAGAGCCATAACTGCTCATCTTTAGAAAGGGAGTCATCTGGCAGCCACCCCCTTCTTCTGACCCCAAATAGTATTTTCCCAGTTGCTTTCTCCTTTGCTCATCCGAGCTAAGAAGGTTGGGGAAGCTGCCCCTGGGTCCTGGCGTCACCCTAAGTACACGTGGGCCTGCTGGTTTGGAAGACGATTGTGCGGAGGCAGAGCTCTTAGGTACCAACCCTCCAGCTGGTCAGAACCCGGAGAGGAAGCTGTGTGCCCACACCCCCTTCCCAGAAGGCTGGACTGTGTACCCTGGAGCAGAGTCCGCTGTGGATGGCTGCCACAGCCTAAGCCACTGGTGCCCGGTGTCTGCAGATTTATCTTTGTGTCAGTTCCTTCTGTCTGTCTCTCTTCTTTGTCTTCTTGTCTTAGGATGGTTGAAGATGTGATGTCTGTGTGTTCTCTGTTGTAAGTAAATTTAATGCAATCTGCCTCTTGCACCTCTTGTGTGGGGCTTCCGCCTTGCTTCCGCTTGCAGCCCCTCTCCTCCTTTCCTCTCTGTGGTGGCCTCTGTGTTTCTGTGTAGAGCTTGGGAATGATGATGGGTCGGGGCTCCCCTGCCGTCAAGGTTACTTTTCTGTCTCACCGTGATTAGCATGAGACTGCTGAGCTGTGCAAACATGATTAGCCAACAGCTGCCTGCTTGTCCGGAATGGAACCCTTCCCCTGCTTGGTGTTTTTTTTTCTTTTTCCTTTGTGGGGATGGGGTGCGTATCTTCATCTGCAATCCATCTATTGGTTTTTAACTCCTCGCTCCATTCTCCTGCTGTAAGTTGGGCTGGCGGGTGAGTGCTTTCAGTAGCAGGATGCTTTCGTATTAAGCACTGCAGGAAGCCTGGGGCAGAGACTGCCGTGGCTGTTTCTTGTTACATTATGAGACATTACCATTTGGGCTCTTCCAAATTCATGCTTGCAGAAATCTGAGGGAATGTGGGATCAGCTCAGAATGGAACCCATGGCTGAGAACCATTGCCAGAGTGCCTTGGGTCATGTTCTTGGCTACTTATGCCTAAGCTGGATATTAACATGTCTCATCTATGGGTAGCCCCACCAGGCACCAATGCAGCTGGCCACCTGTGTGCCTCTAGTACACCACACCCTAGCCAGGGCAGAGCTCGGGGCTCTTAATCTATATTCCTTTCAACCTTCCCTTACAGGGGAAGCTGACCTGGACCCAGGCTTCTGGCAGCCTCCAGGATAGCATGGAGTCTCCCAATTCTGTCCTACCCAAGCGGCTGCTTTTTAGTATTTTCAAGTCATCTAGCACCTATAAATGTTATATATTTATATGCATGAATAAATATATGCCTTATGTTGGGACTGGACTGTTTTTATGGCAAATGCCATAAATGCTGTAAATAACAATTTACAGTATTTTCTTATGATCAAATGCCATTGTTGGAGTGTATTATTTGAGAGTACACAAGGAAGGAACTTGGGTATCGGATTTCTCTACTTAGTTAACGTGGGAAACGGAGGAGAGTGATGGGACTTTAATTGAGCGACCCTGCCTCCTCCATACCTGAGCTCTAGCCTTGCCTGGTCCTAAAACCATACTGGGGAGAGCTGGAACCAGGAGAAAAGGGCCAGTTGTAGGTTGAGGGTGTTCATTTTTGATTATAGAAATGACCCCCAGAGCATGGACCAAATATTACTACTTATGCCAAAACCATTCCCTTTCTCCTGGGGTCAGTCTGCCCCACCTCCGTTACCTTGTATGAAGGAAAAAGAAAGGGAGAAAAGAGTATGGAATCGTGTCCATTAACCACAGCCAGGGAAAGGCATAAGACACCATCTTCCTCGACTCTGCCTTTAGTCAGAATCCTACCCAGAGTCTCTCAGAGCAGGAGAACCCATTGCGCTCTGTGTTCCTGTGAGTACAAAGGGCTCCCCGGGTCCCCACAGGATCCAGAACTTTTCTGTTTCTGCGCAGGCTCCTCTGGCTATTCATTAAGAGCTGCGTCTCCTTGCCCATGTGAAAATTGGATCCTGTTAATTAGTGTCATGAGCCTGCGGCCCCTCCCCCAACCTTAGTTGGCTCAGAAATTAGTCTCCTCACCACAGGTTTGCTGTATAATAGTAAGAACGGTTTGTTAAATTTAGCTGCATCTTTCTGGGTCGGCTCTCCAAAATGGCTTCTCAGTAAAGGTTTCCAGCTTGATGGATCTTCCCCTTGGGGGCAAAAGTAATATCAGTTAAAGAGTCAGAATGAGCTGTTGGGTAGGCGGGAGGCTGGGCTGTTGCCCGGTGCTTGGGAATGACCTGTGACCCTGTGTTTTTTTTTACCTTTCTCATTTTATTTACAGTGACACATTTAGGGTGAAGAAGTCACCAAAGAGGTCTCCTCTGTCTGATCCACCTTCTCAGGTACAGCACTCCCTTGATCCTTTGAGCATTATTCCACTGCTGATCGGGGAGTTAATGCTGCTTTGTCTGTATACACACACACACACACACACAGACACACACAGACACACACACACACAGACACACACACACACACACACACACACACAAACACACAGACACATCCCCCCATTCATGCACTTGTGTAACACACACATGCATATACACACTCCTGCACACGTGCACATACATACACTATGCACACATGCATACATGCACACCAAAAAACAGGGAGAGCAGAGTTTTCCTTTTTTCTCTTTATGGCGTGGAGTGTTTTGACCTCCCCCTCAGTTTGGTGGAGATCAAGGCGTGTGCTATATGAGGAATTAGTTGAGAATAAGGGCAAGATTTTATAGTGGGAATTCTTCTAGTCTCTTCTGGCCATTTAATCTTCTGAGAACTTGCATCAAGGTGAGAGGGTCTTTTGAAATCAATGGACACAGAGTGAGAAAATGCGGGGGAGGGGGGGACAGAGGGGGGGGGGACGACACACACACGACCAGGCTTGACTGTCAGGAATAACAAATTATGCCATCAGAGTTAGAGTGGGAGGATGAGGGACGCTTACCCTCAAGAAGCTTGGGGCTAGAGAGAAAGTTTAGTGATTAAAAGTACTCACTGCTCTTGCTGAGGATCAAAGTTCAGTTCCCAGCACCCACATGGTGGTTCACAATTGTCAGTACAAGGGTTCTAACACCCTCTTCTGGCCTCTGTGGGTACTGCACGCATGTGATGCACATATGTACACACAGGCAAAACACTTATACACATAAAATAAATCTTTAGGACAAAGAAGTGGGGGCTTGAATTCATTATGAGTCTCTTTCCCTCTTAGTGGTGTTTCTGACAAGCTCATGTCTTCCACCCTCCTCATAGACCAAGGAAGGTAATCCTCAGGCAGGCTTGCTACCATTCTGGGTTATAGGACAAGATGATCTTCAAATCAAAACCAACTTCGATTGCTGACCATTGGGCAATGAAAGAACATACCAAGACCTTAGCTCCAGGGATAGGAGACTTGAGGTCCAGCTGTAGCTCTCCCCTGGGTTCTCACTATACGGTGGCGGTAAAACCCCCTTTTCTTCATGAGGACTTGTGTGAGGACTCTTAGACAGTGCTGATGATACGACTGTAAAAGTAGCTGGAATCTCTCAGATAACCAAGACAGAGACTTAGTTATTGTTTTATTTTGAGACAGAGTCTCACACTAGCTCATGTTGGCCTGGTACTTACTGCATAGCCCAGGCTAGCCTCAGGCTCTTGAGTGTTGGGATCTCAGGGATGAACCACCATACTGAGGCTTTTTGTTGTTGTTTTCAGTGCTGGGTATTGAACCCAGGACTGTGCACATGCAAGGCGAGCACCAGGCCATGGAGCCACATCCCCAGTCCTTGGAGAAAGGGTCTTATACCATAGCCCAGTCTGGCCTCACATTCCCTGCAGTTCTCGTGCCTCAGCCTCTCAAATGCTAGGATTACAGGCAGGAGTTGCTATGTTCAGGGTTGTTGGGTTTTTGTTTTTGTTTTTTTATTAACTGATTAATTTTGATAAACCCATGGTCACTCCCTGAAATCAATCATCAGTAAAGGAGATCACTAGAGGAAAGTTTCCTCCAGGACCACTGGATCAGAGTCCCAGGGGAGCAGATGGAGGGGTTTCCTTGGTTTGAGGGGCACGGGTTCTGAGACTGGGTGAAAGAAGAGGCTGTCTCCTCTCCTCACAGGACTCCACTCCAGCTGCCACACCGGAAGCACCCCCAGCAATCTCTGCAGTGGTCCATGCCACAGATGAGGAGAAGCTGGCCGTCACCAGCCAGAAGTGGACGTGTATGACAGTGGACTTGGATGCTGACAAACAGGACTTCCCACAGCCCTCGGACCTGTCTAACTTTGTAAATGAGACCAAATTCAATTCGCCCTCAGAGGGTAAGCAACTCGCTGGCCAGCCAGACCCACACCTTGCCTTGGAGAATACTGTCGCTAGGGGGCAAAGAGCCAGGAAAGATACGTGCCAGCCAGGTAACCATTACCCGTATGACAATCTGCACACCTCCCTCTGAATGCGAAGCTAAGGCTTGAGAGCAGCTGTCCCCTGGCCACATGATGCCTGCTGAGAGCCACACTAGCCCCCTCTAACCCAGATCCTGAACCCTCACTTGCTTGTCCTTGGCTGTATGGCTTATGATACTTTCTGTAGTTTCAAAAGGCACAGCGCTAAAGGAACATCAGTCACACTGAACTTTGTAAGTCAGCTCACCCATGGGTCTTTTGGTGCCATCCTTGTTCATATCCCCCCCAGATTGGTCATACGGTATGGCCACAATTTTTTTTTTATTTTTTATTTTTTTTACGATTTATTTATTTATTATGTGTACAGTGTTCTGCTTGCATGTATGCGTGCAGGCCAGAAGAGGGCACCAGGTCTCATTATAGATGGTTGTGAGCCACTATGTGGTTGCTAGGAATTGAACTCAGGACCTCTGGAAGAGCAGCCAGTGTTCTTAACCTCTGAGCCATCTCTCTAGCCCCATGGCCACAGATTTTAATGAAGCCTGGAGGCAGACATTTTCCCCAGGTTTGCTAATGAGAACTTGGTGGATTTTGGAAGATCCCAAGCACTTGTCTTATCTCCGTGTCTTCCTTGTGCTGTGTTTTCAGTCTCTGTTTCCTCTCCAGTTGTTTGGCGTGAATAATTCATGTATCTTAGGACTGGGGTGTACTCGGTTGGTAGAGTGCCTGCATGAAGCCCTGGGTGCCTCCCCACTGCGTAGATCCTAGGTGTAGTGGCGCACACCTGTCCTCCCAGCAGTCTGGAAGGTAGAGACAGAACCAGAAGTTCACTCTCCTCCTCCACCTTTGCCTGTCTCAGCCTTTGCCTGGATATCCCTTCCTTTCCCTGCTTGCCTGTAATGCTTAATCTGGGGGCTCTTAATACCATGAGGAAAATGTGTGTGCAGTTCTTGTTCGTTACTGGGGAGTTTGTTTACTGAAGACCACAACCCTGATGCCTTTCCGTCCCCACACTACTCTGAACATCGTAGGAGCTGAAGATGAGTATGAGATAAAGAAATGCAAGGCCAGGTAAACAGTGGTGTCAGCTCAGTCAGTTTGGTCTTTGCACCAACCATCCCCTGCATGAAGTAGAGGGACCTGGGAAGGGAGAGAAGCCTAATGTCACAGAAGCAGCCAGGACATTTGGACACACGCATCTCACTTCCCACTTTGATATCATCTCCAGTTCCCCGCTGGTCCATTGCTCTTGAGCTAGATAAAAAACAACAGTAACAACAACAGCAACTCTAAACACCAGAAAAAAAGCATTTAGCAGCCAGCTTGAGCTCGGTACCGAGAATTAAACACATTTGATCTGAGAGTGTGTTGATCATGTGCTAAGACAGTTCACTAAACTCTTTGGCAATTGTTTCTGCAAAAATTCACCAAGTAGGGAGAGCTTAAGGAGATGACTCGGGGAGTAAATGTGCAAGTGTGAGGACCTGAGCTCAAATCCCAAGAACCTCTTTGAAAGCCTGATGCCCATACAAGTGTCTGTAATCACAGCACTCCTGCAGAGAGCTGGGCCAGGGACAGGAGACTCTCCAGAAGCTCAGTGGCCAGAGAGCCTGCCATGTTCATCTGAAGAAACAAAACAAGAAAGCCCAATAAGTGGAAGACAAGGGATGATAACCAAGGTTGTCCTTTGACATCCATGCATGCACTGTGGTGTGCACACACCCACATTCATACATGTGAATATTCATACACACATGCAGAGAGAGAGAGAGAGAGAGAGAGAGAGAGAGAGAGAGATCAGCAGATAGGCATACATTTAACTTTAAAACAAAACTCTGTGAAATCTGCCTCCTCAGGAAATAGCAGTAAAGATTTGGCAAGTGACAGATCAGTTTTAGCCATTGGGTGGTAGAGAATGCCGACGTGAAGACACCATGGCTGTAGGAGGCATTGGCCCTGCTGTAAGCACCTCTGTAACCACCCTGGATGGAGAAGCTTCTCACCAGGTCTTCCCTCCAGTTCTTTCCGTAAGGACACATTCAGCACATCAGACATCTGGGGGTGCTGATGTGACCCTGGAATGAATCAGTCCAGGGCTGCGGCTGTGGTCTGAGACTTTGTCTTATAGAAGTCACCAACCACAGGAAAGGGAAATGTTGGGTTAGACATCGTAATTACTGTTTGAGCACACATGCACAGCGATGGTAATTCCATAGGAGGGAGGAGGAAAACAGGAACTATCATTTTGCACACAGGGCTTCCTTTCCTCTGAGCTCTGTGGTGGATCCTGCAGCCCCCCACTTGAAGACTAAGGAAACAGGCCGTGCACTGAGAAGGGCTGAGGTGATTTGTGCAGGACAGACCTGCCTGGTTTCATAGTTCTGTGCTGCTGTGATGAGAATAGACTGGGCTCCCTGCCCTCATTTGTAGGATGAGGGTGTGAGCTCGTCCTGTTCCTTCCTACCTTGGTGCACAAGTAGCGCTGAAGAGCTTCAAGTTGTCCTTGCTGTTTCAAAGCCCCAGAGGACCGTAGGTTAGCAGTTACCCATGGAGTTGGAGTGCCCTGTTTGCCTTGTATACCACCTTGACTGTGTGGCCTCCATAACCTCCCAGTGACTACACACTGCTTGAGTTATGAGCGTGCTCATCTGTTTAATGAATGCCCTTCTCTTCTGCACCTGAGAATGTTAGGCAGCCTGTCTCTGGGACCTCACCTGCCCAGGAGACCCTGATAGCAACTGTTTTTATTTTATTTTATTTTTGATTTATTTATTTTTATTCATGTGTGAGTGTGTGCTTACATGAGTTTATGTGCATCATGTGTTTACGGGTGCCCTTGGAGTCCAGAGGACATTGGATCCAAAGAGCTGGAGTTACAGGTGGTTGTGAGCTGTCCAAATGGGTGCTGGGAACTGAATCCCATCCTTTGGGAAAGCAGTGCATATTCTTAACCACTGAGCCATCTCTGCAGCCCTGAGCAATTGCTTTTAGACCCACAAATCTTCATAGCTACTTCATGGTCCCACCTCCCTATACACAACTGTATCCGCCCCTTCTTCCCACATCCAGCAGAGGGCAAGTTGTCCATCTGGGTAGGCACCATGGTTGTCTTATGACAGAGACTGAGAAGGGGACAGGAAAAGGTGAGTATAGTCTCTTCATCCTTCTCCAGGGCCCTCTGCCCATCTCCTCTTAATAAAACATCACTTGTGTTTAAAGAGAAATGTTAGAATGAGCAACAATAAGTCTGGTCATAATTCTTCCCATTGTGTAACTAATTGTAGGCCTTTTTGTTATACCTTGTCACGTTATCCACGACAGTGTGGCACTTTGAGAGTTTCATTTCATTGTTGAATCATCAGGGACAGAGAAGTCCAGTAAGCTGACCTCGCTGGTCTTAGAAATGAAGACCCTTCATCTCCTGTCCAGGGCACTTCCCTTAGCAAAGCTCTAGCAATTAGATTCAGGAAAACAGTCAAGACTTCTTGGCTGTGTGATGCCCTGGTATGAGGTCATTCTCCAAAGTGACCCTCAGATATGAGAGGATTCTTTAAAAATAGCTCTTGGCCTCTTCAGTGTGAAGTAGCCCGTCCTTAAGTGACTCAGCCTCCCCTGAAGTTGTACAGACATGTGCTACTTGGTGCCATGGTGGACCTGTTCCTAGTCTGCCACCTGCATGTGGCCTGGTGTGAGAGGAAGCTGCTTGACTGCATCTGCATGCCTACTCTGTGAGGTCTAGAATTTAAAGCAGATGAGACTTCCTCCCTCCCTCCCTCCCTCCCTCCCTTACTCCCTCCTTTCCTTCCTCTCTTCTTTTCTTGTACTAGGAATTGTACCTAGGGCACTGTATATTCCAGGCAAGCACCCCCACTGAACTACACCCCTAGCCCTCTTATTTTTTCCCATTTTGAGACAAGAGTCTCCTGACTAAGTTGCCCAGGCTACCTTTGAACCTAACTCTATAGCCCAGGCAGGCCCTGGACCCACGTACTCTCCCTAACTGGGATCATGGGACCCCAAGAGAGATCCCTAAAACTGGCTTTGGCAGATGGTCTATCAAAATGTCAGACCTCAGCCCCGAAGCAACCGGTAGAACTGAGGGAAATAACCAGCTTAGGAAGGAGCACAAGAGGAGTGTTGCCTGTCCTGGGGCTGCTGAATTCACAGAGGGGGGACAGGTACAGCACAGTTCCAAGATGTCACTGTGCCGCGTCATCTTACGTGGTGCAGCCCTTGAGAGTTAGACAAAAAACGATCCCCAAACACCCGTGCCTTCCGATCTCAACACAATGGGTGCACTTGGGTCTGCCCATTGCGGACCTGTGTGTGAACACAGCTTCGTTTCCTTGGAACTCATACACATTTCTAAGGGCCAAAGCTCCTCCCAGCAGCAAGCTTACAGGCTGTCTGAAATTGCTGAACTGTGGGAGGCTGAATCTGAAGACTGTAGTCAGTGATGGGCCCCAAAAGCTCAGCCCACCCCCTGCTGGGCCAGGTCTTTCAGTCTTCCCCTGGCACTTAATCTCACCTATTTGTTGTTTTCAGAGCTAGACTACAGAAACTCCTATGAAATCGAATACATGGAAAAGCTTGGCTCCTCCTTACCCGTGAGTTCCTCCTATACACTGGCCTGGCGGGGACTTCTGTGGGGTCTCCAGCAAGGCTGCACAGGGTCGTTCAGGGTTGTCTCATTACACAGAAATGCCACTCCCCATCCCTAGACTCATTGCTCCAGGTCCTGGGACTCTAGTCTGACCACCTTACCAGTAACTCTTGTCCCTTTTGGCCACACATTGTATAGTCAGTGCCCAAATCCACCTGCACTCTCCTGTAGGCCTTGATTATAGAAGGACTCTCAGGGGTTCTGAGCTGCAGCCCTGCTGTGGCCTCTGCTCATGACCCTCCTGCCCAGCCAAGAAGAAAGAAGCTTTGTCATTTCTGGCCAAGCCCATTGCCCTGTCTCTTTCTTTGGGGTCTGTCTTAGTTACTTTGCTGTTGCTGTGATAAAAGACCATGACCAATCAGGCTTAGGGTTCCAGAGGAATAAGAGTCCATGATAGCAGAGCAGAGGCACATCTTGAACCACAAGCAAGAAGCAGTCTTTAAACTCTCAGCAGAGCTCGCCTCCAGTAACACAGCTTCTTCCAGCAAGGCCCCGCCTCCTCAACCTTCCAAACACCATTAACCTGGGACCAAGTATTCAAATGCCCAAGACTGTAGGGGACATCTCATTCAAACCACCACAGGGCCTCAGTGGCCGTGCTCATCACTGGGGTCAGCATGCTGTCACTCCCCCATTCCCTTGTGAGGACTGAGAGTGTGGCTGGGTAACTCTGCATCCTCAGCACTGCTGTTTGCCACTGTGGCCCATGAGCACTGAGGGGCTGAACAGGGCACGTAGCAGTCCCAGAGGGTTCTTCCCACCTTAGGTCTCCCTGGGTCGTCCTCTCCTACCCTCCTGGCCCTCTGCTAGTCACCTCCTGCTTTCTCCCCTCTTCCGGGAGCTTGAGAAAGCTGAAGGCTTACTTGTTTCTTGTTGACAAGTACTTTCTTCACTTGAGTGGCGTACTCAGGCCACTGTACCTGGCTAATGTATGTGTAACTTTGATTCCTGCAGCAGGATGATGACACTCCAAAGAAGCAGGCCTTGTACCTTATGTTTGACACCGCTCAGGAGAGCCCCGTCAAGTCTCCTCCAGTCCGGATGTCGGATTCCCCAACTCCGTGTTCGGGGTATGACTTCTATGATGGGAGAGTTGTGGCTTAGGTCAGAGGCCCCCAAGTCCTTTAATACCTTCCCGCTGTTATTCTGACTTCGTTCCACTGTGTGTGTGTCTTCAGGTAGCCCATAATTCAGTCTGTCCACAAGGTCACATGTACATCACTTCTATTTCCAAGGGCTCTTTGAATAACGACAGTAATAGACACACACACACACACACACACACACACACACACACATACACACACAGAGAGAGAGAGAGAGAGAGCGCCAGTTCACACTCAACTCTATTCTGTTGTCTGTCCAATAGCGACCGTGTGGTACAACACTGAAAGCTTAAGTCCCAGCTCTGTATCTGGTGGAAGTTACTTGGGTGTCCTATGCCTCAGTTTCCCTACATGTAAAGTGAGAGGAATTAATGAATTCCCCACTGATACCTGCCGGTGGAGATTTCTCTCAGGGTCCAGAATAGACACTATCAGCGGTGAAGAAATTAATCTGAGGGATATCAAAAGAATCTATGCACACTGAGCTCTTTAGTCCATTCCCTTTATTCTTCTAAGTCGAGTCCATCTGCACAGCTTCTTTTCTGTCCTCATACTTAGCTCCTCTCTGTCCCTTCTTCTCTTGTTCTCTCCTCATTCCCCCTCCATCCCTGAACTTTCCAGTATATATACACATGCAGTCAGCAGTCCTCTGGCTGCACCATTTTCTGGTAGGGCTGGGGAAGTTTACTGAGTTGCTAGGCAACCTGCATCACAATGTGTAGTATTTGGTTAGTAAAAGCACTTTTGCTCCGAGTTAATTGCAAAAAGGGGAATCTTAAGAACCAGGACTAGCACCTGGGTTGAGATAAAGGAGGGAGGGTAAAAGCTTAATTTGTTCAAGAAACGAAGCTTGGCACCTATCCTCCGCCTGGCCTTGTCCTTTGTCTCCTTGGGTCAGTAGGATTATTTACCTTATCTCAGTAACTAGCAGATGACCAAAACACCATCCCAGAATTGTAAGCAGTAAATCTCTTAAATTAGGGTCTTGTGTAAATAAACTGGGGTGGAGGTAAGGAGTTAAAGATTTAATTATTAGTGGTTATTTTCTCTTATCTATAGGTGAGATGAACTAATGCTTATCTAACTACAGTCTTTCCTATCTCAGATGAAATACTTTTGTCAGGAGAATGGCCCTGGCCAGATGTTTGCTAATGAAGAATAAACACAGCTGGGGAATGTTGTCCAAAATACCCCAAATGTATAGGGGAAGTTGTGCCCAATAAATGATCAATCACACTGTTAGAAGTTCTTGGGGGAGGAATCAAATGGGAAAACTACAATAGCACACAAGAAATTCACTGCAGGAACAGCTAATACATTAAAAAGCCAGCACCGCCGGATGGTGGCGGTGGTGCACACCTTTAATCCCAGCACTTGGGAAGCAGACCCAGGTGGATTTCTGTAAGTTCCAGGCCAGCCTGGTCTACAGAGTGAGATCCAGGACAGGCACCAAAACTACGCAGAGAAACCCTGTCATGAAAAGAAGCCAGTCTCACCAATACTCCTTGAGTTTTGGCTTTCTCCTCTAGAAAAGCCCTTGGCTCTTCCAAGTATAAGCTTTGCCATAGTCAGCTGAATTCCTACTTCACATTTCTGCGGCTCTCAGCAAGGAATAAAGTGACCTCTAGGGATTTAGGGAGATTAGAGAAGACTGTCAGTCCCCAGAGCAGTCAAGGGACAGACACAGGGAACCTGGCTTCTAGGAGATAATGTATGGAAAGCCTGTATTGTAGTGCCTAGCACATGTAAAGTGAACGACAGACATTTCTTGTTAATGTGGATGTTAATATTTGCATGTGCTGGTATCCATGTTCTGAATGGTGTACACCCTTTGATGGGGGAAATGTAAAGCATTGCTTGATACTATTTAGGTCATCCCATCCATCACTGGATACCTGCTCAGTACCGAGCAGGATTGGAAGCTCTTGTTTTGGTCTCTCAGACTTAACTGTAGGCCCTACAGACCAAACTCTGTCCAGATGTTAGGTGTTAGTGCAGCGATGTCTAAGTAGAGATGATGCCCTCTCCAAGAGTGGTCCCCTGTGGCAGGCACTATGTGGAGTGCTTTGCATTTATACAGCATCTTACTTCATCTTCTCAAAGGTGCCTATCCGCTTTCTAAAAAAAGATGTGATACCCAGTCTCTTCCCTCAGAATGCACAAGCAAGCGTCTGGTCTCTAAACCCAGAGTTCAGTCCCCTTGCCAAAGGCATCTGTATCTGTTCTTCCCTTGTCTGTTGGCCCTTAAACATGGGTGGACTGTAGCCTGCCTCTAGATGGATGGCCACTGAAGACCTGGCCTTTGTCTCTCCTTGGACACTGACTTGGAAGTCTCGGATTTTGTGGGATGTTTTCTCTTTAGTGAGAGCTTCCTAATAGACTTCAGTGAGTCTCCAAGGAGAAGGCCCTAACAACTGACTTTTTTCCTCAGGTCGAGTTTTGAGGAGACTGAAGCCCTTGTGAATGCTGCAACCAAACTCCAGCACCCTGTCACACGTGGGCTGGCCTCCAACCAGGAGCCTCTCTTGCAGGTGCCAGAAAAATCCTCCCAGAAGGAGCTGGAAGCTATGGCCTTGGGCACCCCTGCAGAGGCGATTGAAATTGTAAGTGTTGCCTGAGGGACTCTGTGGCTCAGCCCTCGAATGTGGCCATTCTTCACCTGGCTGTGGGACCCCACACTGGCCCCTAGACCACAGCAGTCAGCCTAGGAGACCCTACGTCTCACAGTGAGGGAAGGGCCTTCATTTCTCCCACGGTGGCTGTACAGTTCTCAGTCAAGTGCTTGATGCGCTCGGGCTTGTTTTCCCTTGTTCTCTCCTTGGAGCTGGA
Source organism: Peromyscus attwateri (assembly GCA_902168425.1). Classification (NCBI taxonomy): domain Eukaryota; kingdom Metazoa; phylum Chordata; class Mammalia; order Rodentia; family Cricetidae; genus Peromyscus; species Peromyscus attwateri. The sequence goes on from CABHPP010107665.1 coordinate 20,094, forward strand.
CTGGCGGACAAGCTGGAGCCGTGGTCAGCCAGCCCCTGCCTCTCTAGCCTGTATAGCAAAACAAAGACGGGGTAGGGGAGAGAACATCCTCCTTTGGGGGACCAGCAGTGTTTCTCTTGGGTCTCAGTGACAGGAGATTTCTCTTGCTCATGGTCCCGGACTTCAACTTACCCTCTCCCAAGACCTCCAGAATCCTTGCAGGACCCGTAGCCCTGAGATGAGGCCTCGCTGTCCCACTTCCTACAAGTTATGTGTGCTCGCCCTAGAGGGTGTAATATCCACGTGAGGGTCTTCCACATGTCTTAAACAAACCAACTTGGGTCAATTATATTTTTCCTTCACCTCCCTCCCAGCAGTCATCATACAGTTTGAAACTGTTAGATTTGGCATGTTGCTTTTGCTCTCTGTCAGGCAATTTGATCTGTCTCATGCTACAGACTTTTACAGAGCACCTGCTGTATATGCGGCAGTTGGATGCTGGGTTGGATACTGGAAACACAATTAGTGAACAATAAAAGGGTCTAGACGTGACTCGATCTTGCATATAAATACTGTGGCAGACTTGGCCACGGTTCATCTCCTGCAAAGTTGCCTTCTAATTTGGAAGTCTTTCTAATCTAGGAGGAGTTACCTGTTTGTTTGAAATCGTCTTTTCACTATTGAAAATGGCCCTCACTCAAACCTTACTTTCCTTGATATTTGTCCTTGGTGCTGTTTCTTTGATGAACTGTGTTGGCGTTTGAAAACCCATCAACTAGCTTGCCTCCCACCCGTGGAGATTTTCAAGGAAAAAAAGCAGTGGTTATGTGGCTTCCGCTGCTCTGGCTAGGAAACCAGGGTGACATGGGCCTGGGGAGGGAGGGCTTTTGGGAGAAGGGGCGGGGCCTGCCAGTCTCAGTCCCAATGGTAGTGTGAATATCGACCACTAATTGGTGTTCTCTTTAGCCCTAATGCAGCAATGTGCAGTGTGTGTTTGTGCGGTCCTTGCTTGAAATCAATATCTTTCTACTCTCCTCTATTTTCCATTTTCCTCTCGGCCGGCCTTCAGACAGCTCCGGAGGGTGCCTTTGCCTCTGCGGATGCCCTCCTCAGCAGGCTGGCCCATCCTGCTTCTCTCTGTGGTGCACTTGACTATCTGGAGCCTGACTTAGCAGAAAAGAACCCCCCAGTATTTGCTCAGAAACTTCAGGTTTGTAGCCCCTGTGTGACCTTTTGGGAGTTTGTCAAAACCTCAGTAGAAAATGAACCCCTGAGCCAAATTGAGCGGAGGCAGTACTTAATGAGGCAATACTGGGAATGTTCCAGATGAAGTGTTTTCCTCTCAGACACTGATATCTGTGTATAGCCTGTGCTATAGCCAGGATGCCAGAATTAGACAAATTGTGTGATTACGTACCGAAAGGACTCTTTTTATTTGTATTGGGAAATTGGTCCCAATAGTCATTTTCCTGATGTATTTATTGATAGCCCCACAGGCAGTTTATGATTTACTCACTAAACTAAAGGTATCAATCAGGTCAAGCCAAGCTGTTTAAATACGTAAGACAATCCCAAATTCCCATTGAGGTAACATCTGGAACCAAAACGTATCTCTGTAGCGGAAATTTGACAGCTTAATTTGCTATTCCCTGGACTAGAAAGCAAGGCCGACCTAGAGAGATTATTAACCGGCATCTAAGAGATGCATGGCCGTTGATGGCAAGCGCTGGCCAGCTTTTTAAAAACAAGGAAAGAAAGCCAGAAATACTGTAGAGTAAAAATTACCGTCCTGTTTTGAAAATCAGTTCACATTTGACGGCATGATATTTCTTGACAGACCTTCAAAGGGGTGATTTTTTTTTTTTTCCAAAAAGGAAATTAAACCCCCTGTTTCATGATCTGCTGAGGTGTTGGTTGTGAGAGAAAGCTGAGTGTATGTTTTCCCACAAACACCTGTCATATGCATTTATGTGGCACATTCATTCCTGGATGTGGAAACCTTCTGTCTGTCTTGATGCATTTCCCTACGGTTTGCTCACCCCTACCCCTCGGGCAGGAGGAGTTAGAGTTTGCCATCATGCGGATAGAAGCCCTGAAGCTGGCCAGGCAGATCGCCCTGGCTTCCCGCAGCCGCCAGGACACTAAGGTACCTGTTTGCCGCTGCGGTGCACTGCCTTCTGGGAATGCTGTGTGTGCCACGGGGTCCCAGGGCTGCTTTGCTAACCACTGGCCAGGCGGGCATTGTGGGTGCCCCGTAAAGTGTGATTTCTCTGAAGCTAAAAGTATAACTCTTACACAAACACACACTGAGCACGTGTGTAGGGATGAGGTCGTGCAGCCAGGCAGAGGGGAGTGGGAAAAGCCAGCATAGAGCACAGGGGATTAAAACGGCTTTGAGTGAGGTGGTAGACTAGCTGTATGTAAAACTGGTTAGTACTGGTTCACTGGGACCAGAAGAGAATCCCCCTTGGAGTTACCTTTTCCTGTAGATACCTTTTGTCTCTCTGTGGGTTAAAGTTTTCTGGAAGTTTATATCTGACTTTACTGAGAGTCAATAATAAGTAGGAGGTGAGAACAAGACTTGCTTCAAGACATGGGATGACCTAGATGAGGATAAAGAGACACAGTAAGAAGACGTAATAAAAAATAAGTAATAAGACACATTGAAAAGACGTTTGGAGTCTTCCCGCCTGGCCTCTAGGCTTAGGGTAATAATTCTTAACAGTATGGTGATGACACGTAGGTGGCATCTCACCCTCAAGCTGCCAGTGAGCTGTGGCCTCAGTCCCACTCCCTTCCCACCCAGAGTTGGGCAGCTCAGTGAACTTGGTGTGTTGGACCAGGGCCGGACTCCACTTTATTTTGTGGCCTGAGCCTTGAACGAGTTAATGAACCTTGCTGAGCCTCAGTTCCTCCGTCTCTGAGATGAGGCTAGTTTGCCTGTGGTGGAGAAGACCATGCCTGTGGATAGCAGTAGCCAAGCGCCTGCACACCTCACATGTACTGGTGTGCAGTTAGCCAAAGGAGCTGCTGTTAGCTAGCACTTCGATTTTGTTTATCAGTTGGATATTCCACAGTGCCTCTCCTGGGAAAGCAGAGCTAAGTCTCGCTTTACAGATTGAGAATCAGGGCCACATATCCAGAGTTCGCCAGCCTGTGGGGCCTTGAACTGGGGTCACCAACAGACCTGCCTGTTCAACTCCACCTCACAGACTAGGTCATTTGCGGAGGACCTCCCAGGTACGGAATAGGAACAGAAATCCCAAGAGCCCACACATGGCTTGCTCTAGTTAGAGCCCAAATTGGGTCCCCTCCTGGAGACAGGACGTGGTCATAGTGTGGATGTCCAGATTGGGCACAGTGGGACACAGGTCAAGGATAAGAAACAAAACTTAGAGATGTCTTTGTTCTTATTGCCAAAGTATAAACTTGAGCTGAATTGCCATGAAAGGGAGATTTCCAGAAAGCACCAAGCACCAAGGACCCTGCTCCCTACCCACCCCCACAACCCACCCCTGCCAGATTGATTTCTTGAATCTTTGTAGAATAACTTTAAGATAGAATGAATTGCCTAAAATTTGACCGTTGTGGGGCCTGGAGAGATGGTTCGGCAGTTGGGGGCACTGGCTGTTCGTCTAGAGGGTCCAGGGTTCAATTCCCAGCACCCACACAACAGCTCACAACTGTCTGTAATTCCAAGATCTGACACCCTCACACACAGACATACATGCAGGCAAAACACCAATGCACATAAAATAAAAAGAAGCAAATTTTTAAAAAAGTTTGACCACTGTCCATACAGTGTATTCCTGCCCTGGAGAATATTGAAATAGAGTTGGACACATTCTGGTAAGTAGTTCAGGCTAAGTACAAAGCCTTCTAGGAGGCGAGTATCCTGTCTCCTTCTACTAATATGCCAGAGATAACTTTCAAAAAATAAGAGTTGACATCCTGTTTCTGGCAGCCTCAGAACGTGTTCTGGTTTCGCTTTAGACAGCAACGCCACACAAAGTACACGCTGAGAGAAAGCCCAATTTATCCTGCGGTGCTTCAGAAGTGTGAACTGAGGAATACTCTGTCGAGGAAGAGCTACAGCCATCTTGGGTCGGGGGAACATTTTCTGTTCTGGGGATTCCCCTTGTGGCCTTCTCTCCTGTGTCTGTGCTTGGTGGCCCCTCTCTGCCTCCGAAACCATGAGTATGCAGATAGAATACAGTGACTGTGGGTCCAGGTGTCCTGTCTGCCCAGGAGTCTGACGTGAGTGATGCAGTTCCATTTTCCTGGCAACACTACTTTAAACCATTGATCACTCCGAATTCGAGACCAGCCTGGCCTACAGAGTGAGTTCCAGGACAGTCAGGGCTACACAGAGAAACCCTGTCTCAAAAAAAAAAAAAAAAAAAGAATTACTTAGGAGGAAGGATATAACTTTGAGGGATTGAAAATTCAGAGCAGCTTTGAAGTGGATGGTGCTGGGTCAGCCTCCACAGAACTGCATCGAGAAGCTGTGTCCTCCTGTTCAGAATCAATTAGAAACGGGGTAACATCCCTAGGAACTAGGGCTCTGGTGTTGGGCTGTGGCTTGCTTTCTTTTTATTTTTTTTATTTTTAGAACATTCTTTGAGAATGTCATATGTGCATACAATGTATTTTGATCATGTTCGCCCTTCCAATTCCTTCTGGTTTACCCCTTCCCAAAGTCATGTTCACACACCTCCTCCCACTTTACAATTGGGGAAAAAAATTTTTTTTCATACAGTAACTCCCCCTCCCACCCCTTGTGGCTTTCTTACTCTGTTCCTCCCACTTGCTTCTGCTGGAGCTGAGTTCCTCTAGTCCCCTAAGGATCAATACACAACGCAGCAGCCCTGAGGTCCATACTCAGAAGTCCTTTCCCTGGCCCTCCAAGGTCTGGGTAGAAGGGTGTGTTGGCACATTTTGCATGCATGGCAAACTGATTGTGATCGCTAGACCTGTGGGCCTTTATTGATAAGGGGGCCCCCAAGACGAAGATGGAAGACGGAAAAATGTGTTCAGACGACTTAGGGACGTGATCACACAAATAGCAAACTTTAGGTTATGAACAGTTCCCACACGGAGGGCAATCCTGTGTGTGATTACCTCAAGAGACCTGGCTTAGATGAGCAGGTGACCAGGGTTGATGTGAGCTGGAACAAGTGTGGGGTTGGGACTGTGTTTATTGTTGTCCAGCAGTGTGGCATCTCGGCAGGGACAGTGTACTGTGGACAAGGAGCCCAGCATCTTTCATGTGCTCCTTCCTCTCAAAAAAGTCACTCCCTCCCTCCACCACGAGGCACATTCCTGGAAGCCACAAGAGCAGTCTGAAGAAGAGTGGCAGAGGGCTAGTTGGTGGTTTGCTCTCCAGCTTCCGAATCTGTGGTTGCAGCCTATACTTTAGCCTCGGTGGCTGATTCTTGACTTGGTGGGCAGGCACAGCTGGATGAGATCTGGTTATGATGGCTGCCATGGAGTGGGACTGAGGTGTGGGGCCAAGGGCCTCACCTGTGCTTGCAACTCCCGGGCTGGGGAACTGTCTGCTGTCAGATTGGAATGTGTAGCATCTGGCCAAGGTCCTTCTCCTGCCTGGGTGGTACCACGTGACCCAGACACCTCCTGAGACCTCGAGCCTTAGCTTGGTTTTCCTGGTCCCTGACCTCACCTGTGTGGCCCTTCTTCATGGCTTCCCAGGCCTCAGATCTGAGTTTGCTACTGACTGCTGTGGGGATAGTAATCTGCCATGATCATGATGTCCTGCCCCCAAACCCTAAGGCCTAGCAATAAGAAAGGGTCACAAGGAGAACTATGAGCCTGGGTGCATGATGGAACTCCTGCCTTCAAGGCCAGCAGGAGGCCTGTGGCCCAGGAATCTGAAAGGGAGATAGTGCCTGAAGGATGCCACAGTTTCTAGGACTTTAAGACCGCTTGAAGGATTGAAGGTGGCAGCAAAGATCTGTGCCTTTGGAATTGTGACCGAGTCACAGTTTAGTAAGAAGGATTCTGGTGGCTTTTCGGCCTGCGTGAAGCAGCAGCAGGTCTAAGTGTGAGAGAAATGAAGCTGGGCATAAAAATAACTGACCTTAAAATATTAGTGAGAGACAGACCTTTAATTTCCCTTGAAAACATTCGTGGCTGAAAGGAAGAACCGAGGTGTGAGTCCTGAATTCATTATCCCACAGATAACTGGAGGGGGCAGGGAGTCAAGGTGGTCCTGAAACTGTTCCCCGACTGAAAAGGCTGAGTGCTTGTGGCTGAAGGATGACACCTAGGGTCTGACGCCTTTGCATCCATTTAGATATCTCTGTGTTTATTTTTTCATCCCGTCCTTGTTTTACAAAGGACACCAGGCAGATCGGCCATCTCTAATGTGTTCCTTGGTCAGATTTAGCTCCTGCCCTGCGTGATACAAAATTCATTTTCATTATTAAATTATTTTTCTCTTGCACTGCAAGGAGCTGCTTTACTTTGAGGCAGAATAATCTCATTTGGGAAAACCTTTAGGGCCAGCCTCGCACATCCTGCATCCGTCTTCAGAAGTTTCAAACTGAGTTTAGAAGTTCCAACATCCTGTTCATTTTGAAGTTTTATTTTTTCTCAGATTTTTAAGAATTTACTTTATGTGTATGGGTGTTTTACCTGCATGCATGTATGTATGTGCACCATGTGTGTACCCTGGTGCCCACAGGGGCCAGAGAGGGTGTCAGATCCTCTGGGACTGGAATTACACAGTGAGTCAACATATGGGTGCTGGGAAGAGAACCTGAGTCCTCTGGAAGAGCAGCTAGTGCTCCTAACCACTGAGCCATCTCTTCAGCACCCCCCTCCCATTTTTTTAAAGAGCACATTTAAAAGTGAAAAGAATAGGGTTTGTTGTTTGTTTTCCCTTTTTAAGTTCTCTTCATAATTTTGTGTTTGTGAGCTTTTCTAATTACAACTGTTGAGTGGTAATTTCCGGCTGTGATTTTCCAGTTACTACTAGATCATTTCCTTCAGAGAAGTAGCATTGTGCAAACTATTGCCAAGAGCAGAGGTAAGATCCTTCATGCAGATCCTCTGCCCTGCTGCCTAGGGGCATTTTCTCTCCCGAGGGATCCGGCTGCCTGCTGCCAGAGGCTGGCAGCTTGTGCTCTAGGTAGATGTCCTAGAAATAGACTTCCCTAGGACCAGCAACTGAGAAGGACATTCATGGCATCCCAGCTGACATATAAGCATAGACTCTGTTCTGGTTGACCAGGTCTGTGTGCTCCGGGTTCTCACAGCTGATCATGTGACTCACTTGAAAGTAAGCCCAGGCATTTCAGGGCGGGCATGACCAGTGAGATTCAGGTGATCCACGAGTGCCGTTTGAGGGTGAGCCCAAAGTCTTGAGGGTGGGCCGGGTCAATGAGTCACTTGAGGTTAGTCAAGGACTTAAGGGCAGGCAGGGACAGTGAGCAGGTCACAGCAGTTTTCTTCCAGGACAACTAAACTATTGTGTGCACCTTGCATGTGGACACTAATGGTCCTAAATTGTCACCTCCAGTCCTATCCATTGCTTCCTACCTGCATTTTCTACCTCCCTTCTTTAGACCCTTAGCCCTGGTACTATAGTGAAGAGAGGTGGGGCTCGCAATTCCTGTGTTTATAAACATTCTGCTCCTGGGCCTTCAGCTCCACCCCTTCCCACGACCACTGATGCTTTCCTTTTATCTGTGCAGTTCTCAATCCTCAACCTCCTGTCTCCTCTCTTCTTTCTATAAAACGGAGGTGTCTGTTGAGTGCTCAGTTTGTTCTCCTAATTCTCCTAGGATGGAGCAGTCCGCTCCGCCCTTCGGGCCACCGTCCCCTACCTCACACTGCAGCACTGACCTGTGCTCTGACTAGGGTGGAAGCTTCCTTGGCAGCCATGACCGCACCCAGGAGGTTAATGCATAGGACTGAGAGTGGTTGATTGGATGTTTCTGTTGCCGTGGGAATAGGCTGACAAGCCTGGCCGTGCTGGTTGACATTGCTCCTAACACTGTGTTTCAACTGTGTTGCAAGTTGCTTTACGTTCTACGTAAAGGAAGAATAGCCGTGTGCCCCTCCTCACCTCGCTGCGGCTGGTGACTGACCCCTACAGAACTTGAGAACGCTGCAAATGGTTTTCAGTTGGGGGGGGGGGGCAGGACATCACCTTGCTTGCTTGTAGGGCTTCATCAGGAAATGTAGAAAGATAATTGTTGTTGACCCCAGCTTTACTCTTTGCTGTTATACAGCAGACCTAATGGCAGCGTCTCTCAAGCCCGGACACAGTAAGGTTGATGATAGTAGGCTTCACATTTGTGCAGATCACATCTTTTTCAGCTGAGCCACGTGAGCACCGCCACATTTAAACGTGTTCAAAAATGATCTCATCTTCAGCTCTTCAAAACTAGGCAGTGTAGACCAGCATTCAGAGTCAGTCCCCAGCAAGACTTGATTTTGGAAGCGGAGCCAACAGAATAATGACTGGTCTTGACTTACAGTGCCTAGTTGGCTCAGCCTCCGATAAATGGCCGTGATAAGCAGGCTGCAGACAGGTGGGCCCCCAGGGTTCCTAGTTGCAGAGGCTGCCATCTCATCAGCCCCTTCGTGTGCCTGAACGTGTGCAACACGAAGGCTTTCCATCCCCTGGACCTGGCATTGCCCCCATCCATGAGTCCTTGCATTACCTCATACTTTCAATGTTCTTTGTTTCAAAACCATGCAGCTGAGCGGGTGAATGTGGTTCTCAGGGCCATGCCTGCAACCCTGTCTGCCGTGCCATTCGTGGTGACTGCTCTGTGTCTTTCTCTCTCTAATGAAAACAACATCCACAGAGGGAAGCTGCTCATCCAGCAGACGTCTCCATCTCCAAAACTGCCTTGTACTCCCGCATCGGGCCCACCGAGGTGGAGAAACCCCCCGGCCTTCTGTTCCAGCAGCCAGACCTGGACTCTGCACTCCAAGTGGCCAGAGCAGAGGTAGGAGACCTGTGGTGTCAAGGGCCATATTCTTGACCCCGGGATAGGGTCCGAGTCTGCCAGTTGTCAGTAACCATATTTACCCATGACGCTGCTCTTTGGAGACAGACCGTCCTCTAAACACTGCAAGCTAGCTGGGTGGCACACCGTGGCTTTTGATCTGTCTAGTTTCCACGCTAACGGGCATGGCTGACATGCTGTAGAAGACATTTCATCATAGTTACTTCCCTGGGGGCCTCGGGGGAGTCTTTATTTCTCCTGCTTGGAGAATTCTCTGGATGGAATCCTGGTTTTGTGTGAGACGTTTTCATCCCATGTGTATGTGATGTGTCCTGGATTTGGTGAGAACTGAATGCTCATTTGGGCTCTGCCTTTCTCCTCTCCCCGACCCTAGGTTATCTCCAAGGAGAGAGAAGTCTCAGAGTGGAGGGACAAATATGAAGAAAGCAGGCGGGAAGTGATGGAAATGAGGTCAGTGGGGCTCAGCGTTCCTGCCGCCCAGAAGCGCCGTCCGTGGCTTCCTGGCAGTTCACACTGAGGTGCCCTCACCCCCAGCAGCGTCTTCTGTAGAAGAAGTTCATTCTTCATTCCTATTCAAGGCTCATATTTTTACATGGGAGTTTTTAAGAGATTTTTTTTTTTTACTTTTATTGATTCTTTGTGAATTTCTCATCATACATTCCAATCCCACTTATCTCCCTGTCCCAATGTGACCATCCCCCCTCCCCCCAAAACAAAACAAAATTTAAAAGAAAAACC
>CABHPP010107666.1:0-21244 GCA_902168425.1 Peromyscus attwateri
CAGGGTCTGACTTAGGGCAGTGGCGTTAAAGGGGAGTAAGAAGGAAGTGTGGATGCTCCAGACCCCTCCCCCCATGAAGGACTCTCTTGTTAAGTGTGGGTGCATACAATTAACCACTTACATGCCTCTACTTGCCTCTTCATTAATGAACCCCTCATTGGTCTTTAGGAGGTTCCTTGAGATATTAGAAAGGCTGTCACAACAAGGCAAACTTGCTCAACAATAGTAGCTCTTGTGCCTTTTCCTCCAATGCTGATCTCCAGAGAACTCAGCTTTCCAGGCTTTCAGAGTGGTGGGGGACGTCGGGGTAGGGGTGGGGGTGGGGCTCCTAATCAAGGGATGAATCTTCTTCCAACACATGGTCTCCACACTTCCACCACATGGTCTCCCACATGGCAAACTGTATGTTGCTCCTCAAGTTGGAATCATAGATGGGAACTGATGGAGAATTTGCTAAATGCCCAGGAACAGCCTTACCAGCTCAGCCTGGATAAAGACTTTCTGGTGAGGGACAGGAAGCAGAATTCAGACACCCACTGGCTCATCAGCATCCTCTGCCCTTCTTTGTGTGTTACTCAGAAGACCATAGAGATTGAAGTTCATCCCGCCCCCAGGAAGCCATGCCTCATTGAACATGCGTCTCCCTTTTCTTTACCCTGTCCCCCCACCCCACCCCCCACTGAGCCAAGATGAGCCATGCAGGTCAGAAATGACAGAGAGTTGAGGCGGCTGAAGCCCAAAAGCCTTTCTATCCAGGGGCCCCTTAGTTCCACAGAGGGCTCTGGTCCTTGGATTATCATGAGCAGCAGCAGCAGAGCCAATGCATGCTGAAGCATTTTAACAGTGGTAAGACCTGACTCTTTAATGGGATTTTCCTAAACCACTAGGAAAAGGAGAGAGAGAGAGAGAGAGAGAGAGAGAGAGAGAGAGAGAGAGAGACTCCATTAACAATATACTACAAAGACCACTACTTATTAGTATTTTAGAACAGTGGCAAAACAGTTCTTGAATCTAATTATTGCTGACAAATATGAAAATTGAAATCAAAGTTAAATTTTCAGCTGTGGTGCCTCCTATGCTAGCCTTCTCTGACTTCAGCTGCATCAACACATTTGTGTTTCCAGCAGTTTCTAGAGAAAATTGGTTATTTTCCCTTCTCCTCCAATACCTCGTTCTCTCCTCCCCCAGGACCCCCCCACCCCCTCCCTGACTAGGACCCTATAAATTTTGAAGCATTAAATCTGACATATTCATCTCGGTAGCTGGCACTAGGTAACTAATTTTATGTTTACCTGTCAGGGATATAGAAACGAGCTGAGCAGTGTGCTGTGGAAGCTTCTCCTGTGTCCCTTCTCTACCACCACCCGAGTCCTAAACTTCTTCTTTTTTTTTTTTAAAGATAAAAGTCATTTGACTGATTTCAAATTCCTCGTGATATCAGGACAGGAAAAAAAAAGGACTTGTCAACACCTTTCTTTCTTTCCCCCTATTAAGCATACTGTAAAAATCAATCCCTTTTGTCACCTCGCTCTGCTTGCGAGAATGTTTAATGGATGTCAAGGGAGCTAATGATCGCTGGTAGAAAATTCATTTTAGATTTGCTATTTATAAAGTACTCAGTACTCAGGTGGGAAATTAACATGAAGCAAGGAGTCAGGTGGGGTGGGGGAGGGCTGGCAATGCAGGGCTGGGCCCCTGCCAGGCTGGTAGGGGCTCTGCAGCACCCAAAGCATCCTGGGGACAGAGAGCACATGTGGCAGCTAGGCTGGGCCCAGGCATCCCAGGAAGAGAGAGTGCATCCAGAGGCGAGGCTGTGTGGGTTAGCACAACAGTATATAGGCTTTACAAGGTTCGGACCTCAGTGATTTGACCTTTTCTGGCCAAAATTTTCACAGCAATAAAATAATTTCTACAATATGTACCTTACAGGGTTGTGAGCAGGATTTAAATAAAATATCACACATAAAACATTTACCAGCTCCTGGCATATGGTATCAGCACATGGGTAATCAATATTCCGAGTCTTCCCTCATAGCCCCATGCAGTTAGGGAGACCCCACTGGATCAGCACCTCTGTACTGGAGATCTCATCTGGACTTATATGCAGTTGGACTTACATGACACATACGGACCCTGAGCTCTACCTGTTATCCCTTGTTGGCAAGTAATTTGACCAGCCAGGGTTCTGCAAACTCCAGCAAGTACCCCAACCCTCTGGAGGCATTCTCCACGCACAGCTTTTGAGAGTTCTAATACCTGCATTGTATAGGCAAGAAGACTGCAGTATGCCACCCCACCCCCAAGCCACATTAGCGGCAAGTTGGCAGATGACCCCGATGTTGCCCTCTGGGCACCACACTCTAAGAACCCCGCAGACATACATGCAAACCCAACCATCTCCTTCAAATGCTGAGCAGCACACCCTCTCTAGAACCTCCTCATTCTAACCCCTTCTAGTCAAAGCAAGACTTCCTACTCCAACTTCAAACCAGTAGAGGCTTCCGAATCCTGAAGCAAATCTCCGAAAGCTAGTTAATCCCCTCTAAACTTTCCCATCCTTTGCTGAAGGGGCAAAGGCTGAAGTTAATTTTATGATTTGCTTCCACATAAAGCTGAGCCTCCTTTCCTCTTCCTTTGGGTGGCTGATTGCTCAGGTGTTCAGATGAATCAACCTCGTGCTTCCGAATTCACTCCCATGTGGAACTCCAAATCAGGGCGCTCTGGTGTACCCCTCTCCCTCCTGCTGGCTTCCCCCTTTCCTGGGCTTCCCTTGGATGCTTCTCTGTTATATTTGGATTAACTGCAAATCTCCTTTGATTACTCACTCTCTGTTGAAACAGACAACCTGTTGCCACGTGTTTGATTACTGAAACCCAGGGGAGATCCTATTTGTAATGCAGCCAGTTACAGCGCACTCAGCATTACACACCGCCACTGAGCTGCTAATTCATTGTCTAAGAAGTTGCTTTTCAGTTTCTGATTTTTCAATAATAGGCTTCTCACGAAGCTCTTAAGCTTCAGAAATAAGCCCCAAACTGCTTTTCCAGTCATTTACATACGCACAAGCAGATCAGGAAGTGGGGAAGAAAGGGAATAATTTCATTCATTGTCCCTGGCACTCTGGAAGGCTGGGCAGGTGAGCAAGTCGGGGCTGGAAGTCTGGAAAGGGCTATGGATGGGAAGTACAGAGGCTCACAGGAGACCTGGCTTCAAGGCGGCGAATCAAACCTGAAGTTTCTTCTGCCTCCCTCGCCACTTTGCCGAAGCTGGGCCAAAAGACTAAGCACCAGCAAATTCCTCTTAGGAAGGCTGTCAGTCACATTCTCCTGCCACAGTGCCACTGTTTGCCACATTAGCTCCCCAACCGCCCATCACCAGGGCTAAGTAAGTTGTTGGCTATGCAAAACCAGCCTAGGTGCCTGAGCCAGGAGGTGGACTCCATCACCCAGGAAGGTTACTTCATACTTCTGTTGAGGAGTCATGGAGTCAGTCTATGGTCTATAATTAGCTGTTCTGTCATTTGAACTGAGGCGAAATAAACTTTCCGGTTGTTAGTATAGTTCTCTCTCTCTCTCTCTCTCTCTCTCTCTCTCTCTCTCTCTCTTTCTCTCTTTCTCTGTCTTTCCAAACATATATCTTACAAATAACACAATGAACCAGAAATAATAGCAGAAAATCCTTCGCTTCCATATCATACAAATCCCCATTAAAATGAATAAATAGTTACTAAAATTCATTTCGCCCTTTAGACACTGATTCCAAGAAGGATAATGTTTGCACATCAACGGTATGGCGCCAGTGTCCTCCTCACCAAAAAAAAAAAAAACAAAACAAAACAAAAAAACAAAAAACAAAACAATTCCAAGAGGTATAATTTAAATTTTAAAAATTTAACAAATGCTTTTCAATACAAAGATACAGCATATGGGTGAGCCAGCTCTGAAATCATGAGCATGGGAGAGTTGTCCCCATTACCCATCTGTCTTGTGGCAGCATGGGCAGGGGAGAGTTGACCCCCGCCTCCATCAATGCTTGTGGCAGGTGGGAGAGCCGGCCCTGTGGTATTAAGAGTGAGAGAGCCAACTCTATTAGCGCAGGTGTGAGTGAGCCAGCCCTGAAGTTGTGAACATGGGAAGCTGTCCCCATTTGTCATTTGGCAGACCAACCCTACAGCTGCCCAGGCCCAAATCCAAGGTTATGACTTGGCCCACCCCAACAACCACCCCATCTATGATCTGCTGGAGCATGGGAAGGAAGCTGACCTGCAGACCCAAAGCTGCAGGATCTCCATGACATGGGGCAATAACAGGATGTCCAGGAAGAGTCCTAGTGAGGGCCCAGCATCAACAGTGTAGTAGAAACCAGAGGCCTCAGACTACACCAATGATTCTGCAAGGAACACTTGCAAGTATGGACAGCGGACAGCAGGGACAACGGACAGCAGGGACTACGGTGTAACTTACTGTGTCACACTGCAGTTTCCATAACAAGATTTTTTATTTTTTCCCTTTTTAAAATTTTTTCCTGTTTTTCTCTTAAATTTGGCTTTATTGGGGGGGGTGCAGGCACAGAGGGCAGATGGTAAAAGACAGAAAAACAAAGGGAATCAAGATACATGATGTAAAAGACATAGAATAAAGAAAAAAGAAAAAAGATACAACATATATGCTATAATTTTTTAAATCTGGAATTCAAATTTATCAAAAAGGGGGTCTGTGATTGGTATGTAAAATGAATAAAAATTTCTTAATAAAAATTTTGAAAAAAAGAAAAAAATGATCAGAATCTTGGGTTTTTATTTGCTGAGTCTAGCAATGCTAGTGACTTCCTTTGTCCCACTGTTCAGTGGCTTTCCTATGGTAGATTTATATGAAGGACATTAGATCACCTTCTGCTATGATTCAGAAAATGTTTTGAGTGTGTCCTCTAATGGATCATGTGCTGGAAGTTTGGTTCCCGCTTATAAGGCATGGAAAGAATTTACCTGGTGGGAGGTCTTTAGGTCATTTGTCCTGCCTCCCCCACAGAGTGTGTTAGTTTTCCCAAGAGTGGATTACAATAAAAAAAAAAGTGTGGTGCCTCAGTCTATCTGAATTTCTGCCTCATCTCATGGCCAAACCTCTTACAAACTTGTCTAGCATGAATCCAACGGCCAAGAGGCATTGAAGCCACTGGGCCCTTGCCAGAGGCTGAATCAGCAGGGCCACCCATTCCTCCCTTCCATCCTCCAGGCTATAAGCTAAATAAGCAACTTTTTTGTACCTAGGCTCAGCTGTTTTGCTATGGCCACGGAGCATGGAGGAATACGATGCTCAGGGGCAGGGTCTATGGTTTCTACTTCCTCTTGGTTCTCAGTACCCAGACCGGTGGGCAGTCCTTCCAAAAGCTCTCCCTGGAGCTGTGTTTCACAGCACCTGTCAACAGTCCTCAGAACTCCAGTGAGAGTCACCTGAAGGGCCTCCTCAAACACAGATTCTGAGGTCTCATTCTAAGCTTTTGGCTCCAGAAACCACACTCTGTGGTGTCCAGTGGCTTTTTCACCGACTTAAAGTAGGTGAGAAATTGGGATCCTCAGGAAGGCCACATTTGGGGAAACTTCAGTCATTCTTATGGATTTAAAAACAATTGTTATTTATTTATGATTCTATATATTGTGTCTCTGTGTGGGTATGTGCATACGTGTGCAGGTGCCTGCAGAGTCTAGAAAAGGGGGTTGGATCCCCTGGAGTTGCAAGTGGTTGTGAGCTGTACAATGTGGATGGTGAGAAGACAGTAAGCGTTCTTAAACTCTGAGACATCTCTTCAGCTCTTTTCCATCTTTAAAAACCGTTTCCTGCTTTTTTTTTCTTTCTTCCTTGTCAATCTTTCAGGTGGAGCGTTCCTGGCTGAATGCAGCCATGTACAGAGGCCCTGAACTGTGGCAACATCAGTTCAGTGTTTGGAGAGCTGAGGGCAGAATGAAGGTGTGAACCCTGGAGAGAGAGGCTAAGAGACAGAGACTGGGAAATGCTGTGGGGTGTTCTGTATGTCAAATGTGTTGCTCTGATTGGTTAATAAATAAAACACTGATTGGCCAGTAGCCAGGCAGGAAGTATAGGCGGGACAAGGAGAGAAGGGAATTCAGGGAAGTAGAAGGCTGAGGCAGAGAGACACTGCCAGCCTCCGCCATGACAAGGAAGATGTAAGGTACCGGTAAGTCACGGGCCATGTAGCAAAGTATAGATTAATAGAAATGGGTTAATT
Organism: Peromyscus attwateri; assembly: GCA_902168425.1. Taxonomy (NCBI): domain Eukaryota; kingdom Metazoa; phylum Chordata; class Mammalia; order Rodentia; family Cricetidae; genus Peromyscus; species Peromyscus attwateri. The sequence continues at coordinate 6,244 of CABHPP010107666.1, forward strand.
TAAGATATAAGAACAGTTAACAAGAAGCCTGAGCCATTAGGCCAAACAGTTTAAATAATATAAGCATCTGTGTGTTTATTTTATAAGTGGGCTGTTGGACTACCGGGGCTTGGCGGGACCTAGAGAGAAAACTCTCTAGCTGCAGGGAAATGTAAGGGAGGACCTTCTGTCCCCAAGAGGAGGGAGCCAATGATGACTTTAGAAGGGGAGCACTCACCAGAACCTAGCCTACACAGTAAGTCTCACATTGTGACTTTGAATTTTCCAACCTGCACCAAGTGACAGAAGGTTCCACACATGTAATTTAGATCAAAGCAAAACTATATTCCAAGGAAACATAAATCCCCCATCTTACTGATGAGAAAAATAAAGGTCTAAGGGGAATAACCTCAATTCCTAAAGTTCGAGTTAGTGACAGGACTGAGGAGAAAAGTTACTCTGCTCACTAAATCATTAATATCATACATAGGTGTGTTCTAGAAACTGTAAAGGGAAAGAGTTTTGCAATTCATGAGGGACTTAATGAAAGGTAGAAGGCACTGAGTTCTGAGCATGTTGAGAGATGGTCCTAAGTGACAGGACCAGAATTAGAAAAGGAGGAGGAGAAAGAAGGTGGCATAGATCACAGTTTAAACATCTGAAGAAAAGAGATTGGCGTGAAAGGAGGTGATTGACAGTGCATGGGGTCTTTCAGGTTCATTCGTCAGCTCTCTGCCCTGTCACACAGCAAATACCTCTGCCAGCACCCCCCCCCCTTTTTTTCTTTCTTGGTGCCCTGTCAACACGTATTTGGACATACATGGGCTCATATATATACTGGCGAACACACTGTCTCCCCTGTATTTTGTTCACAGGAAATAAGAGTCACCAAATGGTGACTCCCTCCAACCACAGTGGAAAACTCACCCGTAGCCACACTGGACCAGGGTGGCTAGTTACCTCAGTTTCTTTCCATGTCTCCTCATAGCAGTAAAATGCTCTTAACAACATTTGCCATCTAGCAGTTCTTCAGTGTATAACTCAAGTTTCCCATATTGCATAGCCATTACTATAATTCCTTTTCAGAAGTTTTCGACATCTCAAACAGAATCTTATACCCCACAGGAACTTTCTCTTCCTCATCTTCCCCTCATCAATCATAATCTCTATGGATTTCTCTCTTCTAGATATCTCGTGTAGATAGACTCACACAGCGTTTTCCTTTCGTGTGCGGGATTCTTCACTGAGTAGCATGTGTCAGAATGTCTTCTTCTGAAGGAAAATAACACTCCATTCTGTGTCGGCAAGTTTATTCATCTACTCATCTACTGATGGCCTCTTGGGCTGTTTCCATCTCCTGGCCGTTACAGCTATGTCTTTATTATAAACACCCATGAACAAACAGGTTGGGTCCCTGTTGGTTGGGAATAAATAAATATTCCCCCAGGTTGGTCTTAAATGCGTCTGAGCGTATGGTGATCCTAAGAGAACAAGGTATTTCTTATATTCCTTTGTATCTAGAGGAGAGGATGGGGTTACACTCTGGGCCAAGGTGTACGTGCATGTATGTATGTGGAGTCTATGCTCAGGAGTGTTGTGGGAGGGTTTCTGGGAAACAGAAACCCATGCCTCTTGTGTCCCTTTCTTTATATTTTTCCTCATCCCATGCCTGCTTCACGCATGCTGCCATCTTCCATCCAGGAGTCAAAGTCACAGACAAAAGATCCAAGTGACAGAAAGGTCTGCAACTCTGATGTTTAGGAACACCACACCACCTTTGAAATAGACAAGGCAGAGTACTTTTAAAGTCAGGAGGACAACTTTAAATCTGATTTAAGCTGCTTTTATTGAACAAGAGCTAAATCCAATCATCATGGGTATTTTCAAATATGTTTCTCCTTCTTTAGTCTACATAGGAGTAGAATTGGTCTCTGGAGACTCATTCTTTGCCTGTGCTCAAGACCTGCCCTTTCCTACATACCTATATTCCTGAGGGACTTGTGTGGCCAGATGTCTCCTGATTTTTCCTGCTGTGTTCCCCTTTGCTGGTCCTTGTCCCCAGCATTCAAGCAAATCTTTCTTAGCAGCATCCATTCAAACTGTAGTCTCTCTTATCACCCTGCTTTCCATTTCCTCCTCTTCCTCCTCCTCTAGTCTTCACGTCCCTTCTTTAACCTAAATCCACTTAAAATAATTATCTTATTTTTCAGCTCGACTTCTATCTCACGTTCTCTGGCTCTTCCCAAAGAATGGTTCTCCCTAAGGGGATAGAAGGTATTTTATATTTTAAAATGATGTATACGCATGTATCTCTATGTGGGTGTGTGTGGGTATCCATGAAGTTGAGAAGAAGGCATCAGATCCACTGGTACTGGAGTTACAGGAGGTTGTGAGCCACCTAACATGGGTTCTTAGAACTGAACTTGGGTCCTCTGTGAGAGAAGTATGTGCTTTTAACCACTGAACCATCTCTCTAGTCCACAAGAGAAGACATTCTTATGACTGCATGTGATGTTTTTCTTATCATTTAGGAGCATCTTGCATTGCTAATAGTCCTACATATCTTACATACTTTGGACTTAATGTTATCTTACTATTCTGATTTTCCATGTGTGGGGGGGGCACAGAGACTCCATGGTAAGGTCTTATTCCATTTTGACTCAGGGTCAGAGAGTCTGAGTTTGCTTTGCCCCACAAGGCTGCATAATAGGATGTTTTGGCCAAAGGTTACCAGGTGTCTTATACTTCAAGGCGTAATTATAAGATGCTTTGCAGTGAAGCATGGTTACCAGGTGTTTTGAAAATTAAGGAATTTTTAAATTCCTTGTTTGTCTTTGTACCATGACCTTGAAAGGGAGAGGTCTTCTGCCTCTCCCCTTGCTGGTGTATAAGAAGCTCATGAGGAATAAACTCAGGGCAACTGTGGTATTGACCCAGAGCCCTCCCAGTGCTATTCTGTGTCTCTGTCTTTTTCTTTTATGTTGTCCACATCTCTATTTTTCATAACTATTATTTCTCAATTCTCACTCCTCTCATCAAGGACTATTTGACAGGTTGGGCTGGACCCGGACACGTGTGTGTGTGTGTGTGTGTGTGTGTGTGTGTGTGTGTGTGTGTGTGTTTGACCTTTCCTTGTCAATCTCCATTATCAGAACTCTTCTACACTCTGCCGGGCTGTGGTGACCTCATTTCTAGTCACATATTCCCTGCTCTCTCCCTGGGGAATCTCTGTACCTGTGCTGAAGACTGTCTTTGTTCAAGCCCAAGCACCCCTCCAGAGTTTCAGAACACCAGGAAAGCTCCTTGCAAACACACTATGATGCCAACTACATTAGTTGCCATCTCTCCAAACCCATGTCCGAGCCATTCACCCAGGAACTAGAAGTCCTCTTTCTCCAAGTCACTGGCTGTTGCACTGCCAGTTCTCACCATGGTTCTCTCTCTACAGCTCATCACTGCTGTAGTTCTCACACAGAGACCTCCTGCCTAATTGGCTACATCCCCTAGGAAATACTCCTTCCTCTAAGCTCACTTCCCTCCAATCCACTTCCACACAGTAATGAGAGTGTCATTTTAACATTCCCAATACCCCCCCATACTGCTTTTTAAAACCTGATTGTGTTACTGACTAGTATCAGCCTTCAGAAGGAACTTTTTCCCCAGCATAAAGTTTTTCTGTAAGAACCATTCAAGGTGGGGGCAAGATGGCTTAGAGGCTAGCCTGGGCTATATGAGAGGCTGTCTCAAACACAAAAACAACAAACAAAAACAGCAAGAAAGAGCCATTTATATTCTGACCTCTACCTACCTCTCTCCCAGTGGCCTTCTTTCTACCACATTCCTGTCCCCTCATCCTCCAAGCTACTCCTTGCTGAATTGATTTTGGATCCTGTATTCCTATCAGGCTAACTTGCATCTAGACTGAAAGGTGTAGCTTCCTCTGTGTATAAATTCCCATCTTCTCACTCTGCTGAATCTATTCGTTTTTCTCACTCAGCTTTGACGTCACTTCCTCCCCAATCGCTTGAATGTTACCATAGTAAACCTTACTGGCCTTTGTCCCAGATCTAACCACATTACAGTGAACTATTTGTTCATTAAGTGTTAGAATTGTATATCTGCCTGTTGTTTGCCTAACACACAGTAGGCTCTAAAAAAATTTCTAGAATAGATGTGATATAAATCTAAGAAAGAATGTAGTCATACCATCAGATGCACTATGTAGCGTTTTAAATCATAAATCTAGAAGATGTGGAATTAGCATATTGACATCATTTCCAGATGATAGAAAATTTATCAGGATTAAAAACCATCTCAACAGATTTAAACACTGGACCAAACTGCAGCAGAACTTCACTTAAACACACTGTAAGGAAGTGTTAGGAGGCCTTGTATAGTGGCTTGTTGGGAGAGTACTTTTTAGGAGAGGATTAGGGATGAACTTGGTGTGAGTCAATGGTGTTATGTGTCTCAAAAAATGAAAAATAAAGAATAAAGGAAAGAAAGTTAAAGGCAGGTCAAGTGAAAGTAGGTGTTAGTGCCCCGAGGAACAGTTCACACCTGGAAACACCTGCTGTGGCCAAGTTGGTTGTAATCAGTTGGGACATGTTTGGAAGATAATGATTGGAATGATTAGAGAAAGGTGTAGATGCTATGCTGCGTGGCAGTCATAGGGAAGAACGGAGGACATGGAAGGGGATGTCATCCTCTTTCAGAAAGTCTATCGGACTGTGTTGCTTGTGTTCTGGAAACTCTAAAAAGGCAGAAGCAGGAGGTTTCATTAACACTATATTCAGCTGCAAGTAAACCAATCCTTATTTACTACTTTAAAAAAATTTCCAATATAGTAAGTACATTTGATTGCTTTTTATTTAATAAAGCAGCAAGCTATATGGTTAGAGATTATATAGAGATTCCTTCCTTGCTATCCTTGAGGGTGTGGCTGCTCTTCCTGTGGGCAGTGTGGTTGCTGGGCCTCCAAGCAATGTCAAGAAAGGAAATAACAAGCATCACAAAGCTAGAGTCATCTAACAACAGCCCCTGAAGCCTCATCCAGTGATTTTGTACTTTTGTTCTATTGGTCTAATTGCATTACAAGCCCATAGAAGATAATGCTAGGTAAAGGAATACTTATCTATCCTTATAGTCAGCTACAAGAGAATCTGGGAGGTATTTTAAATGGGCACACTGTTGCCCTGTAAAAATTTAGGAGCATCAATTGTAAAGAAAGAATAGAATAGGTACTGAGAAGGCATCAAAGTGCCTGCTAGAATAATAAGATCTCTCCTCACAGAGTTTACCAGCTGTGAAAAGGGGGTTAACATCAGTTATTTTCATGGAACCTCGATAATGCAATATCTGTTACTCTTTCCAGACAAAGATGGCCATGCCTTCACTGACCAAAGCATGGAGGGTGGCAGTCAGACCTGGACCTCTGCCTGTAACAGTCTTCCAAAGTGATTATGATAGGCAGCTAGAACAGGACTTGAACTCTGGAAGGGAGGATCTGGTAATGGGAAAGCTCTAGAATTGCTGGGTAGGAACTGAGGCCATTATTCAAATGGGATCATTGGTTTGACATGCAGATAGGAAAGGGAAATGCCAAGGTGTCTCAGAACTCTAAGAGTCTGGAAAACAGCTTTAAGTTTTGATGGTTAAAGTGTTTGATTCCGGACAAGGTTTGAAGAGTACAAAAGCAATGAAAAATGATGACAAGGCATTTAAATCCTCCAGTCAAAAAGTCTTCAGGGAAAAGGAAGAAAAGCATAAAAATAAACAGTGAATTTTTTATTTATTTTCTGTATTAGCAAAGTGATCTATGGAAGTGCATGCCTTGACTACTGCATTAAGGAAAAAGCCTTTGCTGGTTGGTTTTTGTCAACCTGACCCAAACTTCGATGCATCTGAGAAGAAGAAATCTCATTTGATGAATTGCCTCCATCAGATGGGCCCATAAACAAGCCTATGGTACATTTTCTTGATTAATGATTGATGTGGAACCAGCTCATGGTGGACATGTGGTCTCATGGTGAATATTTCTGTCCAGCCTGGACAGCCATGAGGAAGAAGCAAGCCAGTAAGCAGCATTCCTACATGGTCTCTGCTTTAGTTATTGCCTCTAGATTCTTGTCTGGAGTCCTTGCCACGGCTTCTGCTGCTGCTGAACTGTAACCTATAAGCCAAATAAACACTTTATTCTCCAATTTGCTTTTGGCCATGGTGTTTCATCATAGCAATAGAAACCAAACTAAGACAGACAATCTGTCCTGTTTGTGTCTGGGCCAAGGTGCATCTTTACTACCCAGGAAGTTAATCAGACTCCCTAGTAGAATGCTTAGGAGGGAGGGGGTGAGGGAAGGTTTGAAGAGGCAGAAAGGAAGTCCTCCTCCACTCCCTCTTCTCCATCTGATATGTCTGTGCAATCCCTTCTTTCTTGTTTTTGATTTAGCCCCCACCCCATCCCGTCCCTGCTTCTGCTTCTGCTGTGGACACTTACTCGGGTGGAGAACACTGGTTCCCTACCACAACCCCCACATGGACCTATCTATTTGCCACCAGAACTGGTTTCTCTTATTCAGTAATTTTAGCCTGAAACAAAGAATTCTGCAAAGGTAGTTACATAGTTACCCCTAACACATGACTTATTCTTGATAATAGACAGAATTTATGACTACAGATAACGATCAGAATGATCAGCGAGAAGTATGCATACAACACGGCATGGCAGTCCCTGGAAGGAACTACATGAGGTGACATATTTAGTGTCCGAAAAGTATTGTCAGAAACTGCAATGGACAGAGCTAACAAGATGACCTCAGGAAGGGTACACTTTGGAGTCAGGCCTTTGCTTACACAGTGAAAATACATAGGATAAGGAAGATTGAAATAATACTTCACTGTAAGCTAGAGGTATTATATGGCCATTAAAATACCCAGAGCACATCAAGGCCTTGTCTCTTCCTTTTCCTTTCTCATTTTCTTTTCCTTCTGTCTGTACCACGGTATCACCTTTGCCCCAGCTCCTTTGCGAAGGGTACTAGGAAAATAAGGCATCCTGTGCCCTCCTGGAGCTCACAGCCTGAAGAAAAGTCACACGTAATTGGGTAACTACACTAACATGCTATGGATGTTAAAAATGAAATTGAGTACAAGTGTAGTGGAGCCACAGATGAAGAACAAGGCAGTTCAAAGAGATGCCTTGGTACCAAGTTGGTCTTGAATTACAGAAAGTGTTTTGAAGTAGTTAGGAGCAGATGGACTCTGAGCAAAAGCAGAGGACAGCATCCATATGAGCCTAAGGAAGAGAACCACAGAAAACTCAGAGTCTGTAAACGGGAATGGTAAAATGTTAGGGATAAGAGAGGAAAACTGAGGCTGAACCCTTGGGGCTTCCACGCCTTGTCAAGGCTCTGAGGCTCCACCTTGCTTGGATTTGGAGTGAGGAGTCATCACAGCCTCAGATACAGTGGGAGAAGAATATTTTAAGAAGCACATGGGATAGCCATACTGGGGATGTGGTTCAGGGGAAGCATGCTGCCTGATACGTGTAAGACCCTGGGTTGAGCCACCAGTACCAGTCAGAAAAAGAAAAAAGTTACCAAAGAATCACAAAAGGACAGCTATAGCCTGGGCTATGGCAGGTTATGTGAAAAATAAGAAAGAAATCTTGACATATTGAACATCATGGAAGAACAATGGGGAGGGAACCACACTTACAGATATCTAAGAAACATCCATATGATAGAAAAATCAGATCAGTTCTACAGGTGGTAGATTAAGGTGACCCTAATGCTATTGGGTGTTTAATATGTACCAACTAGTATCTAGGCACTTTTTCAGTATTAACTTACTTATTTAATCATTTGAACAATCTTACAAGGAAATCCAATAATTATTCCATTTTATTGAATAAGAAACTGAGTCACACAGAGAAATGATTCAAGAGCTGGGAATGTAGCTCAGTGGTAGAATGCTTTTCTAGTGTGCACAGGCCCTGGTTCATGCCCCAGGACCACAAGGAAACAAAAAAACAGAGGTTGATTCAAATGCCTCAGTACTCAAAGTAAGAGATGGCCAAGCTGGGGTTGGCCCCAAGCCAAGGTCAAGTAAGCTATGATGATGCTCTAGAGCAGGGTAATGTCTGGAGCCTCCAGAAGTAGAGTTTCCCTCTACTGCATCCTTCTTTCCATCTTGCCTGAAATCAGTCGATGATCAGAAGGAAATTTCTCAGTTCACATCATTGGTAACAGACGCTGGGAACCCCAAGCAGCTGCGTTGAGGGGGTGTCAGAGCTCAAAGGGAAGGGTTGAATAAATCATATTAGAAGTCCCCCTAGGCTTGAGCTAGTTATGATTCTAGGGTTGTCTGACACAGCAGGGTGAATTCTTTGGGGCACCAGATGGTTGTGTGGGTTACCCAGTGACTAAACTTGGCTCCAATCTGCACAGTAGCTTTATAACCCATGTGCCTTTCAGATCTGCTGACTCCATCAGAAAACAAACAAGCTCTCACTCCCACGTGGCTAGCAGGAACTGACCTGGCGTGGAAAGCAGAGGCACCATCATACTGTTCTAACAAAAGGAGCTTCATGGCTGCTGTTCAGGTGCCTGGATGAGTCTTCCTTGATCACAGGAAGGAGGCAGTGTTACAGGGTGACTGATTCCTCAGGAAGGGAGGCAAAGTGTAAGGAAAGATCAGTGCTCCATCCTTGCCTTTGAGGATGGAGTTTCGTCCATGGCTCACTGTAGTAGAATATTATTTTAAGGTGTGTTACTTTTGTTTATGTTGCATTTGTCTAACTCTGTGAAGCTGTTTTCCTGTGCCTGTCTATAATACCTGATTGTCTAATAAAGAGCTGAATGGGCAAGAGAAAGGATAGGTGGGGCTGGCAGGCAGAGAGAATAAATAGAAGAAGACATCTGGGGAAAAAAGAAGTAGCCAGAAAAGGAGGAGGACATCAGGGGCCAGCCACCTGAATAAGAAACAAAGAAAGGTATACAGGAATAGAAAAGGAAACGGCCCAGAGGCAAAAGATAGCTGGAATAAGTTAAGACAAGCTGGCTAGAAACAAGCCAAGCTAAGGCTGGGCATTTATAAGTAAAAATAAGCCTCTGGATGTGATTTATTTGGGAGCTGGGTGGCGGGCCCTCCAAAAGAGCAGAGAGCAAAACCAAACAAAAGCTCACTGCTGCTTAACTCTCTGCAAGTCCATCTTAAACACATTCATTCTTGACCTTCACTAGAGGCTTCCTGAATTTTTCTTGCAGGAAGCCTTAGAGATGGATCAATTAGGAGTTATTATAATTCTTCATTACTTCTGTCTTCTGTGCTTTAACTGGTTCATCTTTTCCTGGCACCCTAAGAATGCTCTACAAGTAAATAAACATGCTTATATTGACAGATGATGTCTTACACATGACACTGTATGTAGAGTTTGCATGCACACTCACATCTCTTTTGAGGTCTGACTGTGTTCACCCATCTGTGACCGTTTCTGTTCCTAGCTTCCTGCAGGCAGAAACTAGTTGTGAATATTTTCTTCTAGCATCACTACCTATCAATAACTACACTCAAAAAGACTATTTACAGAATTGTTGAATGCAGAACTTGGAATGAAACTTTAAAATCCTTTGATCCAACTGCTTTATTTTAAAATGGAAATGCCTAAGTCCACCTAGGTGTGTGTCTAAATCAGGGGTGCAGAACATTTTCAGATGTCTTTCTGGGTGTGGTTTTTAGCCATGCTCTTAATTAAAATAGCTTGGGGGAGTTTTAAAAATGTCAGTGTTGAGTGAGATTACAAGGAGATTCTGACCTACCTAGTCTGATATGGTCTGATGCTGACATTTGTATAAAGCTTTCTGGGTAGTCGAGAGGTTTGAAATGATTAGCTTATAGTTGAAGGGTATTGAAAACAGTCACAGGCGGAGGACCTTCCTGAGCACCTATCTGCTGAAGGCCCTTGTGGCTTCTGAGACTGTGTCAGGAGAAGAATTGCTCAAGGTTACTGGACTGGGAAGAATTGTAAACCCAAGAAAAGTTTTGTCCAGTGAGAAAAACTAAAGTAATCGCCACTGCCATGGAAGATGGGAACTCAGGCAGAAGCAGCCCTCCTAACATATTTGGGCTGCCCTGTGGGGCCCAGACAGAGCGTAGGAGAAGTGTGGCCTCCTCTGGACCCTCCTCATGTATTCAGGTTGCACTGCGAGCCCAGACTGAGCATAGATGCATGGCTTCCTCTGGATATGCAGAGCTAAAAGTCCAGACTAAGAAATAATAGATATACAGAACAACTATGCAAGGCAGCTACCCAAATAGTGTATAGCAGCAGAAGAGAACAAATAACTGTCTTCAGTTAATGAAGCATTTGGATTGTTTTAGAAACCTAAATTATGGGAGGTTGACTAAGGAACAAGTAAGTTCTTAAAGGGAAACAAATGTGCATCCCACACAAAAGCCAAAGTAGACCAGCTGCCCAAGGCAAGTTCTTCCCTGGCCTTAATCACAAGTTTTCTCTCTTTACCATCTTCGGCCCTATTGTGGATGTGCAGAAATTGGGGCATAAAGGAGGGGGTCTGGCTATGCTAGGTGGTAGTGGTGTTAAGAATCTCCATGTATTCAATGACCAAAACTAGGAGTCCCATGACTAATTGACTCTCATTTGCTTTCAGCTTCCTCATGCTGCATGTAATGGAAGCCACATCAGATTTCTAGGAACACTTTCTTGGCAAGAGCAGCAAGAATCAAGGGTAGTGTCTCTGATATGCAAGAACACAGAGCCGTGATGTACAGACCCTCTGTCAATGCTTCCTCAAACAAGGACTACAGGCTGGTGTTGTGGAATATTAGTTGAAGATGTGCTACATTTGTTTATGCTATGGAACCTTTGTTTAATGATGCAAAGATGTGTTCCATTCTTTAATGTTGCATTTGTTTAACTCTGTGAAGCTGTGTTACTCCACCTGTCTAAAACACTTGATTGGTCTAATAAAGAACTGAACGACCAATAGCAAGACAGGAAGGATAGTCGGGGCTGGCAGGTAGGGAGGATAAATAGGAGGAGAAATCTGGGAAGATGAGATAGAGGAACAAGCAAAGGAGAAGGAGTGGAGGATGCTGGGGGCCAGCTGCCCAGCCACATAGCCAGTCACAGAATAATAAGGAAAGAAAAGATGATCAGAAATAGAGAAAGGTAAAAGCCCAGAGGCAAAAGGTAGACAGAATAATTTAAGTTAAGAAAAGCTGGCTAGAAATAAGCCAAGCTAAGGCTGGGCATTTATAAGCAGTAATAAGCCTCTGTGTGCGATTTATTTGGGAGGTGGATGGCAGGTCCCCCAAAAGAGCAAAGAACAAAGAGCCAAAGGAGGGGGGACCAACAACAGCAACAGCAACAAAACCAAAACAACAACAACAACATCAAAAAACCTACAGACTGGTTACTTTCTTGTCATTACCATCATCCTTTGCACGGGAGAGCTGACACTACACCGAGTCTTCACATCTGCTGCAGCTGTGCTGCTTCAAGACAAGACAAGCTTGTGATTGGTCTTTGGTCTTACTCTTCACTTGGTTTGTTCACTGTTACAGTCCTAGCCCCTTCAGTAGAGCATGAAGCACAGTAGGGGCTCAATCCACACTTTTTAGTGATTGAACCAAGGGACCTACCATAGAATTTTTTTTGGACTGAAGTTGGAGTTTGGTACAACTTCTAAGAATAAGCAAGTGAAGCCAAACCAAGCTGGTCTTTTGATCAGTCTTTTATTAATGCAAAGGCTAATGTTCTCACAGAAGCTAAAAATAAAAGGAGAAAGGGGGAAAAAAATCAAACTTAGTAACCTAAGATGTTCTCAGTAGCAGGAGTGAAGAATATGTTTTCCAATATTTGATTCTTAACTTGACAGTCTCTCTTGAAATCCTCTCTTCTCAGCAATGAAAATTAGAGTCTTTGTTGGTTTGTTTTGCAGTTTGTAAATGTCTTACAGAGCTCTTCTGGCAGGGCTCCTGCTTTTCCTCTTGCAAATAAACAAAAGGCCATACCTTTAATATGACTTCCATAAGGGGTGTTCTGTGATCGCCTGCCATGATTTCAGAGGGACCGTCAAGGAAGGGAGTGAGAAAGAGGAACAAGGCAAGCGTAGATGCAGAGGGGAAGATAAAGGTAAGATAAGCTGGGTATGAAAAAGCAGAGTGCCAGAGAAACTAAACAGATGAAGAGAACGCAGTAAACAGCATCCCAGAAGCCCCTCCTGGGGATGGGTGAACTTACCAGTTCATCTGCCCTCCCTCCCCAATGCTCCGCCCTGTGGTCTGGGCTCCAGTGGGCTGGGCACAGACTCTCCCCTCCTTCTAGGCAAGCCTGTAGGAAGCAGAGCAACCCCTGCCAGCTTGACCTAGATCTGTCAACTGATCAATTACCACTCCCATAGAAGAGAAAGGGGGGATGAAAGGAAGAAGAAAAAGGAAAATGGAAAGCATCTAGAAGAGGGGAGAGCTGGAAGGGAGAGGGAAGCCAGCAGGGGAGGGGAGGGAGCATGGCTGAACTCACACATGGCAGGGAGAGTTAAGAACAGACTTAATCCTGAGGGCAGCTTAAGTAAATACACAAGGAAAGAAAATGAAAACTAAAGTTTTCAGAGACAACTGACCAAAGTCAGTTAAAGCACAGATAACCTTTCTTTTTCCCAAACTGCTGATTCAGAATACAGTAGTGCCTGCCCCCCATCCGAAATTCTTACCTCTAGCTAGCTTCTATCCCTCTCCAAAATTCTTCCCCTCCGCTCTGCACACTGAAGGATCACAACCCCATGCCAAACCTCCTTTTACAAAGGGGTGGGGGCATGGTCCCTGTGTTTCATCTGGAGAGCCCTTCTCCTCCCCAGCACGCCCTCCAGTGCAGTGGAGAAGCCCCCAGGGAGGAAGACCATCTAGGGAGACTCACAGACAGTGTCTACCGACCTGCAGCCACCAGCCACCTTAGGTTTGCATGTTTCAATTTTTATGTTTAATTTGTTTTTATTGAATTTCAAATGACTACAGACATAAAGTAAACATGTAACAAGCCAATAGAGCAGAAAGGAAGGAAACTGCATAAATACAACCGGTCTCAGCATGGAGTTCCACTTAGCACCACATGTTTGGAGTGTTACAAGCATTAATGAGTCCTTACAACACCCAGGGGAGTCGCTCCCAGCCCCGTCAGGCAGGTGGGAGACAGGCTCTTGGAGGCAAATACTTATTTTCCCTATAGAAAACACAGGGAAAAATTGAGCCCAGAGATGATCAGGTTCCCAGCTGAGCTGGACTCAGGTCTCTAGAGCTGACTTGACACCTGGAGGTCATCCACATGGGGTATTTGAAGTCTGTAGGGCCTCTGATGTCACTAGTGATAAAGCAAAGTTTGCATTCTAGTCGGTGAGCAGGAAGTCAAGAACTCCCAATAACAACAACAACAACAACAAAAAAGCTTGGCAAAGAGCCAATTCCCAGACTTGCCAGTCCTGTCCAGAGGGTGTCTTCACTCTGAGGGCCCATCAAGAATATTACAGATCTTTCAAGCACATGCTTCATGTATATGACAGAACCACACAGGCAGGATGGACTCACAAAGCCTGCAGCTTCTTGGGATATTGCATGCTCACTTCAGTCCAAGGGATGACCTGGTTGGTCTGGTCCATCCATGACATAGCCAGAGGTAGTGTTGGTCATTGGCCCCTAGTTCTGCGGAACTCTATGTATGTGGCAAAGAGGTTCCTAGGAATTGCTATTGGGAAACCAGGATTGGAGAAAGTTATTTTAAAGTTACTTTCTTGGACCATGTTGTTAATACCTGTGCTGAAGGAGAAACTTATTGAGAAAGAAGAGAAGTCAGGTATGCACCATGGCTAATAAAAGCTCTTCTTGTATTTCTATTTAACTTTAAAAGAAAAAACAAACAAACAAACAAACAAACAAACAAACACGTTGCACCCGGCAACTCTGGTAGCTATAGCTGCAGTTCCAAGAATGGCCTTCATCAGCAAGGCCTGATGTTCTTGCCTGGTGCTGCTGGACTGCCTGACAGCTTTGAGCAAATGTTCAGAAGTCCAGCACTGTGGGTAGTGGTCTCCAGCAGGAAAGGTGGAAAGGAGCTGTCTAGGAACATTCTCGACCATGATGAGCTCCAAGTAGGCAGCTCCAAGCACAGCAGTCACACTTCACTTTTAGGGGCTCCCCTCCTCTCCCTGCACGTTGGTCACACTTCGAAATAGCCACAATGCCCACACCAGGCCCTAGCTCCCACCATCTCAAGTTGATTATTGCATGTTGCCAATGAGCGCTGTTTGGTTTCATCCACCTCCTTCCCATCTCAGAACCATGCAGCTTGGCTGCGGAGGCCAACCGCTTGCCTCCTGGGAGTGAGAGGTAGGAAGTTAAGTGATCTGCCTAGCTGTGAGCCAAGGACAGTGTGAAGTAAGGCCCTTTTCCTTTCAACTCTGTATTTCCAGTAAGCAGGTTCCTTGATGTGGGATCTGAGAGGCAGAGCGTCAGGAAGGTTGGAAAGGAAACCAACCTAGCTAATAGAAAGGTGCTGAGAGGAGCCATGATCCCTGGAAGGAGGAATGGTCGGTTGCTAGAAAGAGAAAAGCTGCAGTGCACCCAGCCATTTGCTTTCAGAACCTCTGCTGGCAGAAGGTGGGCACTGTGTTGGAAAGGACAGTGCCTAATCCTGCTTCCTCTAGTCTCAAGAAAGAGCTTCTTCTAGTTAACCAGCCCTGGTGCTTCTCAGGGTAGACCCCTCACCCCCTGGAGCTAATCAAAGCCTCCCCAGCCTCCCAGTCCTGTCACACTAATCATTCTGAATCCCCTAAACCTCCCACCTCCCTAAACTGGATCACTGTTGCTAGTGGGTTAAGGGAGGAATGGATCAGGGAGGGGGGTCCCTAACCTGCCACTAGATCCATACACCTTTCCAAGAAGCAAGAAACCCAGAAGTAGCAGCAGTGGGAAGAGTCAGCTTAAAACAAAAACAGAGAAGAAAAAAAAA
>CABHPP010107667.1:0-27982 GCA_902168425.1 Peromyscus attwateri
TTTTATTTTATTAATTTTTTAAAAATTTATTTTACATACCAACCACAATTTCCCCTCCCTCCTCTCCTCCTGTTCCCTCCACCAACCTCCTATCCACTCTCTGCACTCCATCTACTCCTCAGAAAGGGTAAGGCCCGCCATGGGAGTCAACAAAGCATGTCGGCCTGCTTTCTCTTGTACCCGGGACCACCAGCCCAGGGGTGGCATGGCCCAAAGTGAGCTCCCCTTCCATATGAATCATCAGTCAAGAAAATGTGCCACAAGCTTGCCCACAGGCTAATCTAGTGAGAGGCGGGGACCTGGTTTCTTAACCGAGCTTGTGTCAGGTCGACATGAAACTGGCTGGCGCAGAGGCTTCCCGCAGTGCGCTGTGAGAGGCCAGGCTTGCTCCTTGGCTGGCGTTTTCAGGGACCCACAGGGTCTCCCAGAGAGCTAACTTCTCATGGAACTCACACATTCTTAGGGAACAAACCTCTGTGGGTCCTTCCAGGGTGCACCGGCACTGAGGGAGGTCAGCCTTGGGTGAAGCTCAGTGGGAGGGGCAGGGCAGCATACAGCTTTTCTTTGTTTTGGGGGCTGGAAAGCACAATGAGGCCTAGGCTTAGGAAGTCTGGCCTTGTTCCTGAGTGAGAGGAAGTAGCTACATCTGCCTCCACAGGACTTCAGTCATGCTGCTCTGTTTCAGGGGCCACTGGGGTCACCATCACCATCAGGACCCAGACAGGGAGGCAAGCACACCACCACCTTCCATCTCAAAGAAGACGAAACAGGGTTGGATGACTGGAGTAAACTGTCTAGTCACATGGTGAATGTGGTGGTCAAGACCTGACCTTAGGGGCCTGATCCCACCTCTACAGCAACATGACACTGAAAAGGACTTTGTGAATAGACTGTGTGGACAGGCTAGAACTGCTTTGGGCCATCAAGTATACGGACCCATTTTTAGGGAACACATCCACCTAGCTGCAAGGCCAGCCTGGGCCTGTGGACCATAGATGTCTGGGTTCCTGTTGAGTTCTGACCTTGGCCCAGACCCAGTGGGATCTTTTCCAGCTGAGCACCAAGGTTCTGTTTTTCTTGTGGTGTCATATGGTAAGCCCATCCTGGACTCCATGTGGGGTGTCCAGGGGTGTCTGGAGTGCTTTCTGTCCCAGGCTGGAAGTCTTCTGTGCCAGCCTCTTCTCTAATCCCAGCTCAGTCCCCACCCCCTGCCCAAGCCTTGCACCTGTCCATTCACGGTCTTTAAATAGCTGTGATCAAATGCCCTGTTCCTCCTTCCTCTACCAAGGCCAACACAGACTTCCCAAAAAAAGTCACTACTTTCCTCTGCCCATGGGCAGGCCCTGGATATAGGAAAACAGCCAGAGGACATTTGGCATGGCTGGACAGCTGGGATGCCTGTGTCCAGGCCACATTGGCTTTCCACTTTTGGTGACCTTGAGGGGCACAGAGAGGTTTGGCTTAGTGTTATGGCTCCTGCAGCAGTGGGCTCCTGAAGGCAGCACCTGTTTAAGCCCCCTGTGCACAGTTGGTGGGTGTGGCTGCCATGTCCTGTGTCAGCACCTGTTCTCTGTCCCTCCAGCCTGCGGCTGGGTGTGGCTGTACAGGCGTTGTCTTGCTAGCCTGCAGAGGCCTGTCCCACAGAATCACAGCGTACAGCGATCCGTGCCCGGTGCTATCCTCCCAGCTCTCTGCCTGGCTATTTTTATCCTGAGGGTGGGAAATGCATTTCTTCAGGAAGCCCACCTCCGAGATCAATCATTGCAGCTGCATGGCGTGGCCAGGCTGTGCCGGCTGCTCTACTGGCTGCTGCTGCTGAGGACAGTAACTGAAACCCATCAGCTGACTGGACAGGATAAATCTGGGTTCTCAACAACTGCAGCCTCGGCTCATCTCTGGTTACGGAACCCCCTTCCCCCACCCCTTGCTGGTCTTAATAGGACTGTGAAGTCACTCTGGTGCCTGCTTGGGGGAAATGGCTGGGGAGAACTTGGGTTCTGGGCCCCAGCAACTGGGGCATCTAGTGCTGTGGCCAGAGGAGTATTAAGTCCTTGGCTTTACTCCTGGCAGGTGATGGAGCTTCCTTCTGGTGGGGGTGCCCTGGTGCATTCAACTGGGGCTTCACCTGAAGACATGACCCTCTCTAGTTGCCTGTAAAATGCCCTGGGTTTGAGCCCTGGTTGATTTCCAGGTGTTAACAAGGGTTTCTAGCAGAACCTCAAAGGGATCCTGGATCTAAAAGAATTGACAAGGCCTCAGGCTCAGGGCAACACCATACAGTGCCTGGTCTCCTGCTACGTAACTGATTTCTCCCGTGCCTCCTCTGAGAGGTCTTCCATGACCACTTTGTCCCAGGCACCCACCTCCTTCCCTTCTGCATTTGTTGTCATGCGTCACACAGACAGATTTTGTATCCCGAGGTGCGTATGTCTGTGGCTTGCCTTCTCCCAGCAGTGGGAGAGCCTGTCCTTGTTGTATGGCACTGGAGCAGGGAGAGGTACTGAGAAGTACATCTGCAGATGGTTGCAGAACATTCCAGAAGGAGAAAGGCCTGATGTGTCAGTCAACACAGGTTGGGTTATGCCTCAGTAACAAACATGCCCACGTCACATCTGAGTGGCTTCAGGCAACAGGGATCTCATTTTTCTGATGTGGCATCTGGAACCCTGTGGTCATTCTGGTGGGCAGGGGTGTGACTTTTGGGTGTCTTATCCTCCATCTGTACACCTTGAGGGCCCTTGCCATTTCCTCAGTCAAATTCAGTCTCATGCCACAGCGGCACAATATGGTTTCTAGGGAAGAAGGAGTGCTGGGAATATCTGGAGTAGCTCAGTGGGCCCGAAGGGCCTGGGTGAGAGCTGAGTGTAGGAGGCACCAGGGACTTCTCTGCCTCACTTGGCATTGTGTGGTGTTGTCATCATGGAGGCAGACAGCGGGAGGAGCAAGGACAGGCCTCAAGTCCAAGCCCCTTGAGACGTGATTGAGGTGGGAGCCACTGGTCCCTCTGTGGTCCTCTGAGGCTTCTTGAGGGGAGGTAGAGCTGGCACGTGGGTAAAGCACCCAAAGTCTTTTTGGGGTGACACTTTGTGACACAGTCTCATTTTATTTCTAACCAAGAGGAACTCAGGGTCTCAGTTAGCTTCATGGGAAAACAGATGCATCCATTTTGTGACATCACTTTTTTTTGAGAGAGGGTCTCACGTACCTCTGACTGGCCTGTTCTATAGTAGAGGCTTCCTTGAACGCCTCATCTTCTTGCCTTTGTCTCCCAAGTGTTGGGATGACAGGTGTGCACTGCCTGCTGCCACATCATTTTTAAAAGATAGACTCTGAGCCATTAAGGACTGGGGCTTCCTCATGCAGGAGCAGTTGGGCTCACAGGGTGGGGACGGAAAGAAGAGATGGAGCTTTCATGGAGCACTGGTTTGGGGACATCAGCTCTCCAGGCTCCAGGGTCCGTGAGTCAGCTGTCTTGGCCGGGTTCTGGTGCTGGAGTCAGGTACAGCGGTCATTGTGTTTGGTCTTTGTTCTGATGGTGTGAAGTTGTGTTCAGGGAAGAATGTTTGCGGTCAGCCTGAGCGATCAGGCAGAGGCTGGCATCTGTTGGCCAGGCCTGCATCCCACGGTGTCAAGGGATTCAAATTGGTTCCTAAGCCTTCCTTGTATCCCTTGAGAGTAAGCTCTGAGTGCCTGTTTTCCCTGTCTTTAGGGGATCTTATGTGTGTGGGTACTGGATGATCTTTGGGGGTGTGATAGATGTTGGTGACTTGACCACTGAGGAAAATGAGGGTCCCCATGGGGAAAGGGGCTCACCTCTATACCATCTAGTACTGTTGGATCATAAACCCTATCTGTGTGTTGTCTCTGAAGAAAACGAAAATGACAACTGATCAATGATGGCATCAGAGGTAACAGTGACAGCTCTGGGAGCGGGTGGCCCCCTCTTGTCAGGGACCAAATCCTAAACAGGGTCTGAGTGTGAAGAGAGTGTTTACCTCAGGTTTCCATGGGCTCAGCCCTCTGACTAACCAAAAGAAATGTAGGCAGGCCTGGGTTTGTCCCAAGTGTGCCTGGACCTTGAAGCCTCAGTGTGTGGGAAAAGCTTTTCTTCAGGCCAGAGCCAGGGGATTTGGATTCATGGGCTGGGTGGTGCCATGTATGTATACGTAGTGCTCGGTTCCACAGCAGTCCCCAGGAAGTCCCGCCACTGGTCCCTGGTGACCCGAGTGGCGGTGACTGTGGTAGAGACGTTTGGTGCTCCACCCATGTCACCATCCACTGTCTAGGAAGACATGTTGTTCGGAGGGGACCCCTCCCGGCTGGCACAGTTCCCAAGATGCTAGTAGGGCTTAGTCTTCTAGAGGAACCCAGGCCACACGGCCAGAGATGGAGTCAGGCTAGCTGTTCTGGCGGCTTCAGAAAGCATGCTGGGAAGGAATCATGCAGATGATGCAGATGAGTCAAACCAGCAGGCACACAGACCCCCCTACTTCCTCCTGGTGGTCAGGACAGAAGGACAGAGGGCCCTGGAGCAGGCTGGGCCATTGGGTGCAGACGGCCAGGAATGAGCTTCATGCTGTGGTACCCATACAGGGTCCCTGGGGCCCCAGAGCTGGGGCACTTCTGAAAGAAGGGCCCAGTTTAGGGCTGTTAGTCAGACCTGCCCACTACGGCTAAGCTTTGTGAGGCTCCAGCCCTAGCCGCTGACTTCCAAGGTTCTCTTATTGCCACATGTTGTATAGCGTTTTAGTGGGTGCTAATTGACCAATGATGTGATTATGGTTGTGAATAGAATTTCTCTAGTTGCTAAGGTTGAGAGAGCTCAGCACATTTGTCTTATCACTGTTTCAGGTGAAGTCATCTGCCCTGTCTTGGCCTGGAGACCCTTGGTTGAGTACTCAGTGAACTTGGGGTGTGATCGTCCTTTAAGAATTCATTCATTAGAGCTGGGGACAGGCTCACAGCCAACCCATGGGGTGGACAGGCCTCAGGGGCCTGTGGTCCCTTAAACCAGGTACTCAAGAGTCCCCATTATGTGTTCAGTCTTGATGGGGCCTGCAGGGATCGCAGTGGGTGTCAGGACTTCAGAGGCCAGCAGCAAGTGAGTATGTGAAGGAGAAAGTCAGGGGGTATGGAGGGCAGCCTGTGTCCACAGCTCCAGCCTACTCCTGTCCCTCAACTCTATGCTTCTGCCCTTGAGAACTGCCCTCCTAGCACGGTAGCCCTCAATTCTGCACAAAGGAGTGGGTTGTAATACTAGAGGCTGTACTCTTTGGCCCTGTGGGTCAAGGAGACAGCATGGAGTAGAAGCTGCTCAAGGGAAGAGCAGCCTGTTCAGGGCCTGCTGTGGCGTTGTGATACATTGGTGAGGCTGTTGTGGTATGAACAACTGTTGCATACAGGAATGGATAGGAAAAGCAGATGCAATTCTTGGGGATGTTGGGAGCTAGCCCCTGGGTTCTGGCCCCTGCACCACCTGAACTCTGTGTTCCGATCTGCAAATGGAGCTAGTGACTGGGAGGCTGGTTAGAACCTGAAGGCTGAGCAGGGGGTGGGTGGCATTGAGATGGTGGAGGAGGTGGGGGACAGGCACGTCTGGGTATGGAAAGACTGGGGGACATATATTCTAGTAGAGGAAGGACTGAGCAGCTATACTGGTTCTTCATGGTCCTGACTGTGCTGAAGCCTTAGCTATCTCTGAGCAGACATGTGTTCTCCAGGGAACCTTCATTCAGGACCACAGGATCTTCCTGGACACTTGGTTGGACTCCTAGGGGTCAGTGCTCAAGTCCATGATACTGTCCTCTTTCCTGTCCTCATACCTCGTCAAGAGCCACAGGGATCTGAAGCGAGTCAATCTGTCAAGACTTGATATCACTTCTCCAATTTTGTTTATCTTTTTCTCCCCTCCTGCCCCAACCCTTGTCCTATCTTGTCCCATTCTATACCTTTCCTTCCCAGTACACCCCATCCCTGGCTTGCTATCCATACCTCTCATACCTGCTCATTGCTCCCCTCCGGCACATGCTCCTAGTGTGGAGTGTAGATGCGCCCTTGGGATCTCTAGACTGGATTCCTGTTTCCCCTTTCCCCAGGTCTCTAGACCCTGCAGAACTGGGACCACATGGGAAACCACGTATCCCCCATTCTCATGAGAACACAGCACATCCTGCCCCAGGCCATTGACCAACAAGGTCTTCTCAGGACTGTAAGACGTGGGTGTCTTGTGGGCCACCCTCAGGGGACACAGAAGCTTCCTGGGGCAGCTGTCCACTCAGCTGCCAAAGCAGAGGACATTGGGATTTAAGGATCACAGGCTGATGGGCTGGCCCTCAGCTGCCGGTGCCTGCTCAGGAAAGAGATGCCATTCCCAGCTCTGATCCCCACAGCTGTGCCTAAGGGTCCACTATTCACAGACTTCAGGGCAGGAACAAGTCTACCTTGTTATTTCTTAGCTCACAGGTCTTCATGGTAGTCTACTTCATGCATCCCGGATGCCCTCACATCCATGTTTCCATGCTGGGTTCCTGAAGACTATGTTCAAATGTTGGTTTTATTGAAGACCCTGGGCTGAACCAGAGGAAGGGATAGGGTAGCCTCATGCCTTCCAGGTGCTTATGTACAGGCCACAGTTGTTCTCAGTGAGTCACCTTAGAATGTGCTTCTGCTGGCTTGAAGGGGTCAGGGCTGTTCTCAGGCATCCTAAAAAAGATCAAGCCTTCCCAAAATATTTGTACAAAGCATTTGTCAGTCATAAGAGGACCTCAGAGAAGGTATGGCTGGGCCATATGGTCACCATGTCCTTCTAGAGACTGCATGGTTCTGTTTGAAGATTCTGGGTTCTCCTGAGGGTCTAAGATTTAGATCACAAGTAGAGATTTTCTAGTTCTTCCTGTCCAGACCTGGGAAGCCAGGAGAGGAAGATTTCCCTGTCTTGGCCCAGGGCCTCTGTTGAGGGGGTGACACTGGGGTGACATGTCAGATGCCAGCTTTAGGCCAGGCTCACCCAAAAGAACCAAAAGTTTCTGCCTCCCAGGTTGAGCTTGGAGAGGCCCAGTCTGAGTCTCAAGGAAGCAGGAGGTGGGGGATGGGGAGGGGACCCGTATCTGGGCTCCACCTGCTGTGGTTGCTCAAATGCTTCTGGGATCAAGGGTCTTAAGATAGCTGTCCTGGCTCCATCTCCAGCAGGAATGTCCCTGGGGGAGCTGGCAGCTTTGAGGAGGCCTCCCAATCCTGCCCTTGTGTGGGCAGGCTAGCTTCAACAGTGCTGTGGCTGAGTCACCCAGAAGGGGCTCAGCCACCTGCTCCAGAGGGCAGCCACTTTGCCTTGTAGGGTATATGTGAGGCCCAGTGCATGTGATGCTTCTGGCCTGGGGTGGCTCTCAGTCTCAGGGTCTCAGCTACTCACCAAACATTCAGTGAGCACCTACTAACAGCATGGATCCCCAGGAGTTAGTGGTTCTTTGGGGGCTGAGATGTGTGTGGTTTAGTGACAGAGAGCTTGCCTAGCATTCATGAGGCCCTGGGTCATATCTTAAGCAACACACACACACACACACACACACACACACACACACACACGACTGTCTTCCTGTGCACATAGCCTGGGGAGGGAAGCAAATAGGTATATACTACCACATGTTCCATGCAGCATGGCAAGGCAGAACACCAAAGCCCCCAGAGCCCCCACGAGAAAGCACCCACATGTGGGCATAGAAGTCTTCCTGGAGACAATCAGTTACACCAGGCTGGAAGGAAATATTTGAGGTGGGCTTGGTATATTTACATAGTCCCATCCAACCTTCAGACCCTGTCCACTGGGGTCTCTTTTGGGGGTCTTGGTAAACAGACAGCTTACCTTCTATCTGAAGTCAATCCTTCCTACCCCCATACCATCCCCTGTTCCATTCTTCACCCCTGGTGGCTAGAGCTCAGCCACATGCTTGTGTAGTGCTCAGGACATGTCTACTTTGGTTACTGAGCCCAGAGAAGGAAAGCCAGTTGGGGAATTAATGTCGGTGATGGTTGGTGAGGCATTGTGTCCCTAAGGGCCAAACCTAAACTGCATTGATGGGAGTGCTGAATGGCTCCATGCTTTCTGCACAGACCCCCAGTGCCCACTGCCAAATCATCCCTCTGAGATTCACTGGAACCTCATGATGCAGCAGAGGGGTTCCGAAGGTTGTCCCCCTGTGGCTGAGTTCTCAGCATCTCTAAGCTGTTCTCTATTCTCTCTGAACTTTGGGCTAAGGTCACAAGGTTCTCAGCTCTACTTTACCAGGAGGGTCCTGAGGCTAGGGATTCACCTAGAGGGTCTCTCAGGGTCAGGACTGCAAGCTCTGGGCTCTTACCTTCCATGGTCTCACAGAGCCTCAAGGATCTTTGGGGTCCTGCTCCTGGTACAGAGTTAGCTTGGCATAGGACTTCTCAGGACCCAGGGCCCTCAGGTCGCAGATATATAGCACCATGTTTGGGGGCCCACTCACAAAGTAAGGTCTTTGGAACCCTGTGGGAAATTTGCTGACTCTTGCATCATACTCTTTGGCCTAGCATTGGGGCAAGGGACAAAAATGACACTCTTAAGAGCAACATTGGGGATGACATGGTACATGACCCTTGGACATGGTAAGTCCCTGGCCAGGTTCCTCTCCCGCCCTGTCTTTTCCCTAAAGCCCTTGAAGCTGGATAATGGCTCATGACATGCTGGGAAGGGTTCCTTATCCCTGTCCACCTGGACTCAGGTCTTGGACTGAGGCAGGCATCAGTTGCTAGTGGAGTAAAAATCTTGTTGTTTTTTTTTTCCCCTAAAATAGTACATGGAGGAAACTCGTTGTAATCTTTTAAGAAAGTAAGTCACTAAAGTTTATTTTTAGCTACTGCAGAATTTCATTGATTTTCTACAATGAGACCAAGATTCTCAATAAAAATAAGTTCAACAAGGAGACACCTCTCCCCCCGTGTGTTCTTACCATTCAAATGGGGTGAGTTGTGAAAGTGTATTGGGTATTTTAAGACAGACTTTAAAAATATATGGGGCTGGAGAGATGGCTCAGTGGTTAAGAACACTGACGGCTCTTCCAGAGGACCCAGGTTCAATTTCCAGCACCCACATGGCAGCTCACACCTGTCTGTAACTCCAGTTCTAGGGCTTCTGACACCCTCACACAGACATACATGCAGGAAAAACACCAATGATCATAAAATTAAAAAAAAAAACAAATATATATATACTCCCCGCCCCAAACAATGGGAGAGTGCATGCTCCCACAGCTCCCACTGCCCCATGCTCTGGGGACAGAGGCACTATGCTTGTTGAAGAGGAGGTACATCCCACACGGTTCAGCCTCTTGTTTTGCATGCTTGTTCCTAGACAATGTGCAAGTTGAAGAGGAGCAAGCCTCTTTCTTGTGTGCAGGGAGGGTCCTGTCCAGAGCTGGCTGAGCCTGCAGGCACCAAGCCCTGGGATGGGCGAGGGACCGCACAGGGCACTCAGGCTTCTGGGGTGGGGGAGGACTCGTGTGGCCTCAGCAGAGGAGTGTTCTTTAAGAAGCAGGAGAGCAATATGGCTTGTAGCCGTTTTTTGCTCCCTGCGTTTTATTCAGATTTATTCTTTTTATAAGATGCGGCACTCCCTGCTAGATCACCAAGGGGAAGCATGAGCCAATTACACAGTGAACTGGGCAGGAAATGTAGGGTAAAAATGAAGTTTCCTCTGGTGACTTTCAGCCTGAATTGTGCTGGGACATGAGAAGGAAACCTCTGTTAGCAAGAAGGTGCTGTTCGCTTCACATCACCTCCACAGCTTTTCCTCGGAATTCAGCAGGGATATAATGCAGGACCAAACTGCCTGATTCCAAAGGCCAATGTCACCAGACTGGAGATGGCCTGGCCATCTCGGTGGCTGTATTTGTGGAGAAGCAATGCCTAGGGCCAGGGGTCTGCTGAAGATCCCACTATGGAAACAGAGAGCTCCTGAATCCTTTTACCCAGATCAAGGACCCTGGGGTGGCCAACCAACCCCAGCTACCTTCTAAAGCCCCTGAAGCTGGGTAGTGACTCACAACTTGCTGGGAATGGCACTCATTTCGAGTCACCTGCCTGGGAGGCCATTGGATGCCTGGATTACGTCAGGGAGCTTGAGTGCCAGGTATGTCACCTGATGTCACCTGTCTGCACCCTCAGCTACCCCTGCCCAGAACGCTATAGGAAAAGTTCTGATGAAATCAGTAGGTAAAGGTTTGTGTCTTTTAACGCCCGGTTGAGCGGGTCATCTGACCCTCAGCTCCCCCATCTGAACTGAGCTGGGGGAGGTGGGTGTGGACTTGAGTTCCTCTCTATGGATGTGGACGAACCCTTGTGAACACTGATGCTGCGCCTAGGAGGCTATCTTCAAACGGAGGGACGGAAATCCTAACTCACCCAAACAATGTCAACAGCAACCGGCTGAGGGGACTCTGAATGCACCAGCCAAGAGGACAAGGGGTCCTCTGCTGCAAGGGTACCCCAAAATGACTCCTTCTAGAGTCTGTCCCCTACAGCCTGGTGATCAGAGGTGAGTTAGCAGACACAGACTGGTGGGGTAGAAAGGTGCCACAGGGAATAATTTTAGATTTATGAAAAACTTCAATGACAACACAGAGAGCTCCTTTACACCATTGCTGAACTCTGAAAAATAGATGATTTTTGTAGCATTTTTGATTATAAACAAAAATTGCACATAGAGTATTGAGATTTTTCTGCCAACCCTGTTCTTCCTCAGCCCACAGCTTACCCCCATCCCAGCTGAGTGGGGTCCATAAACTAAAATTCACAGTCCCAGCACTAGTCACTACTAGTAGTTTGGTAGACTCGTGCAAACAAAAGATGACGCATACACCTAGAGCAGCAATTCTCAACCTGTGGGTGGCGACCCCTGTGGGGTAAAATGGCCCTTTCGTAGGGGTCACCCAAGACCATAAGAAAACATAGATATTTACGTTACAATTCATAACAGTAGCAGAATTACTGTTATGCAGCAACAATGAAAATGATTTTATGGTTGGGTCATCACAACATGAGGAACTGTATTGAAGGGTCACAGCATCAGGAAGGTTGAGAGTCACTGACTGGAGAGTGTCCTTCATGCTCTCCATGTTGATCCTGCTCCTGGGGGCCACTGTTCTTTTTGTCTTTTTTTTTTTTCCAGTACTGAGGATCAAACTCTGGACTTTGCACATGTTAAGCCACGGAGCCACATCCCACCACCACTGGTCTTCACAGTCCCAGAGCATCCCCTTTCCCAGAGCAGAACATGGAATCATGCTGCCTACAGCCTTTCAGCCTTAGGAATGTGCATTTAAGTCTCCTGCATGTCTCTTCATGACTTGGTCCTCATTTCTTGTTATTGTTAGGTGCTATTCCACTGCTTGGGTGATCCACCATTCGGTGGGCCCCTCACCTGCTGAGGAACATTTTGGCATCTTCCCAGGTTTGGTGTTACAAGTCAAGCTGCTACCAGCATCATTTGTTTGTTTTTCCTAGGGGTGACCTTTCCTTATGTCTGTGGCATGCTCAGTCCTGAAATCATATGTCAACACGTGTGGTCCTCCAATCTGTGTGCGGAAGTTCTAACTGCAAGATCTCAGGAAGTGACTTTCTTTAGACACAGGGTCATTGAAGATGAGGACATGATAGGTAAGTCCAATATGGCAGTACTTATGAGAAAGGGAAGTTGACCACAGGCATACTGAGGCAGGGGCAGAGACAGGAGTGATACTTCTACACCCCAGGTGCCCCAAAGAGACATCCCTGATGCCTGGTGCCTGATTGCAGCCATCTGCCTTCCAGAGCTAGCGACAATACCTTCTTGCTGTTTAAGCCACCCATGCTGGGGTCCTCGTGAGGCTGCCTCCAGGACACTCAAATGTCTTATGAGCATGCATATCCAATACCACATGTGATTAGATAGCTCTTACAGTGCCTTGAACATGTGATATCAGTGCCACCTCTAGTTGCCTGTGAGGTGGTCCTGAAGCCATTAGGACCACCATAGATGATTGGCACCTGCAGCTCCCTGGGACCTTGTGGCTCATTCACTCTCCCACTCTCACCCATACTCAGGCTGGGGAATGACAGGTTTGTGCTTAGAGGACAGGAGCCTATATGGAATCTTCAGAGGAGACCCCGAGAGGCC
This sequence comes from Peromyscus attwateri, assembly GCA_902168425.1. Classification (NCBI taxonomy): domain Eukaryota; kingdom Metazoa; phylum Chordata; class Mammalia; order Rodentia; family Cricetidae; genus Peromyscus; species Peromyscus attwateri. The sequence continues at coordinate 12,173 of CABHPP010107667.1, forward strand.
CCATGCCCCTACTCCCTGAGGGCCTCTTTTGGGATTTGGAGCCAGGTGCTTGGCAAGCTTGTCCCCCAGCCTTGCAGCTGATACAGCACCAGCCGGTGTTTCTGCAAGAAAAGCAGCTTTGACTCTTCTTCATTCCTCCAGTTATGCAGCTGAGGCTCTCCAGTCCCATTCGTCAAAGCAGTGGGCTGAGTAGAGACCGCTGACAGGAAGGCCACAGCCAGCCCTCTGTGACCTTGGCCACAGGGAAATGTCTTCTGCGATATCAAAATTAATTATTTCTTGGAGAAATGTCAGCAGGGACCTAATGAGTCTCAGAGGCATGGATGGGGTTGCTTCCTGCATTCTTAGCACACTTGGTGGCTGGTACCTATAGTTCTCTAAGTGCAGGAAGAAAGTATGCCCATGTTTTCAGTACTGGCACCACTGTGCTTGCCCGAGGAGGTGACATCCTGCTCCAATCCTAGGTGCCATTGGTAAGTGTTAAGTGTGGATGTAGGTGGGAGAATGGAGATCGTTGTTCCTTGGGAATACAAAGGGCTGCAAGGCCAGAGTATGGTGAGGGCTCCTGGACAAACCAACCTCTTGACCTAGCTCAGTTCTGCTGCCCTGTCCCAACTTAGCCAAGGGAGACCCTCATATTTCTGGAGCTAACCCTCCTCAGAGTTTTGCAGCTCTGAGGACCCCCCTCCTCATTAGAGTAAAATCAAGGTTCACACAAGGTCCCGTGCAGCTGCCAAGCAATCTACATCCCAGCTGTAGTCAGTACCTGATTTCACAGGTGAGGCAACTGTGGTACCAAGAGGCTGAGCAATTTGCTCAAGGAGCCTCATTGGGAGAATGGTTGGGTGGCAAGCAACTGCTACAATTCTCAATGGTTACCACATCCGGACCTGACCCAGCTCAGGGCCACTATCCTGCCTAAGGCCATGGACTTCCAGGAGAAGAGCCCCCAAAGCAGCACCTGGTCTCTTGCTGGCCGGCACAGAGCAAGGTGGTGTCTCTCTTTCTGCCTTTCCTCCCACTGCCCATGGAGTCTTTTCCCTGAGTCGGCCTTGAGGCTGTTGACAGACTAAAGCCCCCCCTTCAGCTTCCAGGGAGGCAGGGACACTGGAGATCTGCTGTCTATACAATTACAAACCCTGTTTCCCGGCAAATGGGATTGCTTCAGGTTTCATCTTTCAGCCAGTCAATGTTCAGCTTTAGGTCAATAGACTCTATGTCTTTCTCTGGAAGGTGGCCCCCAGGAACTTTCTTCAGGACAACTAGGGGGCATAGAAGCTGTGTCCTGGGGTGCAGCTCTGGGCCCTGCAGAAAACTCCTTCAGGGATGATTCAGACTGCTTATTATTCTGTCCCCATCAAGGCCATCCAGTGGGGCTGCCTCCTGACCCTGAATCTTCATGCCACTCTTTTCGCATCTACTGAGCATAAAAACAAAATTAGCTCATGGCTTTCTGAAGATGTTGTGTGGCACCTAGTATGAAGGGCCTGATATACAGTAAGTGACAATAAATGTAGCTATGCTGATGGTGACAACTGCTGTTACTTTCTGCAGAACTTTCCCCATGTATGTGGTCTTTGGACAATGCTCAGAGGAGCTGAGGAAGTCTGATACATTTGGAAGCTCTAGGACCCTTGTGTGGGATTTGGGGAGAAGGCATTATTCACATTCCAAGGGGCAGATGCAGTCCTCACCCAATAGTAGGTTCTGTCACTCCCACCTATGACAAGAGCTCAACTAGGTAGCTGAGGTCTAGTTCCCTATGTAACAGTGCTGGGGGCCTCAATCCTATATCCCAACCGTGGTGGGTTGAAAGAGATTGGCCTCCATAGGCTCATATATTTGCATGCTTGGTCCTCACTTAGTGAAATTGTTTGGGAAGAATTAGGAGGTGTGGGGTTGATGGAGGAGGTGTGTCACTGAGAATGAGCTGTGAGGTTTCAAAAAGCCATGCCAGACCTAGTTTGTTCTCTCTCTACCTGCTTCTTGTGGATCAGGATTTGAGGAGCTTGCTACTGCTCCAGTGCCATGCCTGTCTGCTTCCTACCATAATGACCATGGGCTAGCCCTCCCAAACTGTAACCAAGCCCCAACTAAATGCTTTCTTTTGTAAGAATTGCCTTGGTTGTGGTGTCTCTTCACAGCAACAGAACAGTGACGAAGACACTGACCTTTACTGGCTCCCCTCATCTTGGCTCAGGGACATTGGAACCTTCCTGCTCTTTTCCTCCTGGTCACTGTTTTCTCATAAAAGAGCTAGGGGCAGGTGGGAAGCACCCCCAGTCCTGTGCCCAGGTGAGTCATACCCTCCATTCAACATCCTAACTGATGAGCCCAGAGTCCACTCAAATATTTCTGGATCTATTCTCTCTGGGTATGTGGCTTAAATCTTGACCAGCATCTCCTGACTGTGAGAGGAGGGGGATTCTGCACCCTCCTTGAGGAGGCATGGTTCTTACAATTCTCTAGAGGGATCCCAAGTAAAAAACCTCACCCTGGGGACCCTGTCCCCGTCCTACCAGCAGGACCTTGAAAATAAGGATTAACCCTTTATTTGTCTGAATGTAAAAGTCTACATCTTGTCTCTGGCTTGGATGATGCCCACTGATGGCTGGGGGTTGAAATCAGTGCTGAGGGTAGCTCACACATTCAGGTGGGCAGCGAAGCCTCACCCTTAGGTATCAGCTAGGCATCTGGATTGCAATCACCAAATGGCTCCCAAGGGCTGTTTACTCTGACAGAAGACACCCTCCCCTTCCCTGGATATTCTCCAAAGAGATTGACCAGCAAAAGGCTGAGACCTTTGCAACCTGGTTAGCGTCTGGACAGAGGTGCTTTACCAATCATTGCCTCTGTACTCTGTTGCCTGAATCTTAGATGGCTCATGTAGGGGGCCTCAGCAGCGGCAGACATGGCTGTTTTTAATCTGATGACCCCACTTCCCGACTACCTTGACTTAAACAGGTTTCCGGAGCTGTGGTCAATATCCTGGGTGGCCCCTATCCCTGCCAGGGCCACTGGCTCATGGGCCTCATTGAACTACATGCTTAGGACCAGGGACAGGGGAGCGGTACTTCCTTTAAGCAGCACTACCTGGTGTTAGAAGTTCAAGGTGACCTGACAAGCTTGCTACTGAAGTTGGTCACAAGTGGGCTTCAGGGAGCCACAGACTTATTTCTTGATGGGCTAATTAAAAAGCTTGACCAGATGTGGGTTGAGGCTTGCAACACTTATTCATGGAGGGCCTGGACATTGGTGGGTGTAGGAGAGACACTCATCTACCAAGGCTTCAAGGGGCAGCGGGGAGCCCCAGAAGGCAGCAAGAAGGGCCATCACAGATTTACAGTGGGCAATACTGGGGAACACATGTTGACTAGGGAGAGGTAGCCCTAGGAGCAGAAACAGGCACTTGGGGAACCAGTCATATAGCTTCCTCTTTTCTCTCTCTCTCTAGCTCAGAAGGAAGCCCCTGGGAGGCTTGTGACATCGGGTCCAGGAGAGGGTGACCAGGGTCTGTGAAGGAGCCCTGTCTGGGTGTCCTGTCAATCTCTCAGCACCCATAAAGTTGACCCAGCTCTTGTCTATGCCAGAGTTGGTTCATCCTAGGTGGGCCTTGGTCCCTGTCCCTGAGCTGAGTTAACCTGAAGTCAGGTATACCTGGAATGATTTAGTCTAAGGGCTGGGGTGGATGGGTCTTTAGAGGATCTGAAAGTTGCTGGGCTAGTGCAATTCAGGTGAGCAAGGATTTGGGGGTGAGGTGGGTCCCTGAGTCACGAGTGTCATGCATTCAAAGTATTGTCCTCTCTTCCCCATCAGGGCACAGAGAATGGATGGAAGCTCCTCTTTTCCTAGGTAGGTAAATGGAGGACTAGATACAAATAGCTCCAGTGTCAGAGCATTATACATTCCATGTCTAAAGAGGAGAGTAACTTCATCAGAGGACTGAGAGTCACATGCCCCCATTCCTCCTAGCCTCTGACAGACTGCTTGGCCCCCTGGAAAAGGCTATTCTTGGGTCTGCCTAACAGGTGCCCAGTGTACAGCATAAATCTGTGCTGATGTCAACCTCTCAGTGTGTCCTGGCTGGACACTAAGGCCACCCCCACCCCCACTGTGACCAAGGAGCCCCAAGGAGCCAGGCTGACAAGTGTCCTGGGAAGCCCATCTTGGACAGGCTTCATAGGGAAGCAGCTGCTGCCCTCCTCCACAGGGACTGGAGAGCCTGATGACTGTGGGGCCCTTCTGCTCTTCCAACTTCAGCCCTGGGGAGCCTTGGTGCATCTCCAGGTCCTATTAATCACAGAGGGCACAGGAGAGGCACCAGAAGAAAGCTGGCATGAAGGCAGAGGGGTCAGCAGCAGACGGAAGGAAATGCATATTTTTTGGCATCTAGCTGCCTCTGCAATGACATAATCAGAAGGTTCTTACTGACTGGGCAATAAAATCACTCATAACCATGAATGCAGAATGCCTCAGCGCAGCCAGCATCACAGCCTTGCTGAAGGTCACCCCAGAACCTCAGAAGAGGACCTTGTAGGCAGCAGCCTTGCCAGGAGGGGAGCTGCAGGAAGTCTGATGTCCTGCCTTGGAGACCCTGTCCCCACCACCCACTGCAGTGCTTCTTTCCCTGTCCCAGTGTTTCGGAGAACCCCCCACTGTTGAAGCCTTCTCCAAGTGTGGTCAGCCTACCCCACTCAAGGTTTGGTACAGTTAGATCAGTGGGAATGAGGAGGAAGGCAGCAGGCTGAGAGTCCCACAGCTCCAAGGAGGGCATTTGGAGTCTTCTAGATTTCCTAGTGGGGCCAGGAGGAGGACTGGACACAGAACAAGGCACAACACACAATCTAGGACCATGACTCCCTGCTCTGCTGTCTCTGGGATAAAATGAGGAGCAGGTACCGTCTGTTGCCCACACAAAAAGACAACTCTGAGTTGTAAGGAACTTGACTCTGAGAGACCTAGGGATCCTCTTGAATCATTGTACAATCTGCATGGACTGGCTGGGTGGCGGTGGCCCATGCCTTTAATCCCAGGACTTGGGAGGAAGAGGCAGGGGGATCTCTGTGAGTTTGAGGCCAACCTGGACTACAGAGTGAGTTCCAGGAAAGGCACAAAGCTACACAGAGAAACCCTGTCTCAAAAAACATAAAAATAAAAAAAGAAAAGAAAAGAAAAAGAACCTGCATGGACTGAAGGCAGACTGTGGCAAGGCCTCAAGTCGAGGCCACAGACTAAAGTCAAGTGATGACTAGAGCTGTCTCTCCAGAAGGTTAGTCCTCTCCCAAACTCACAAGGTTGTCATGGAATTCAACTTCTTGGTGCTGTGGAGTAGACAGCCCTGTTTCTGAAGCTATGGACAAGGGGCATGCTCCACACTCCCAAGGCTTTCAGGCAGAGTTCACAGCAAGGCTGCCACCTTCAATCAGACCAGCCCTGCCATCCTCCCTTTCCTTCTGATACCTGTAGGTCAAGGAGTTATGCAAGTGATTACACACAGCAAGGGCCCCAGGAGCTGGAGTTTGGGGTTTTCGGATGAAGCTGGGAAATAGAGTCCCTTACCTCTTGGTGAGATGGAGGGCCGAATGTCCTCAACATCCTGGATCTAGATGGGTGAAGGTTCCAGAGAGCCATATCTGAAGGTCTCTCTTTAGGCTGAGCCCCTGTTCTGATCCTGTGGATCTGACTTTCCCAGCCCAAACTCCTGACACTAAGATTTTCTGAGGGAGCCTCAAGCTACAATTGGGGGAGTCCCCAGATAAAGGGACAATCACCATCTCGGGCCTGCTTTCTCCACAAAAGGATACCCGAGGACTCTAATTCAATAATTTATAAGGGCTTGTAATAAATTTAAGGAATATCTCCAAGGTTTTGAGAACCCGAATTGGACTTCCTCTGGAGCTTTATGAGACGGCAGAATCATTCATCAAGACTTAACAGAACTTCATTTTTTAAGTGGATGACTCCCTCCCTAGCTGGGTGGTTCTCAGAGAAAGCTAGTCAGGGAGGAAGGAGACAGAGGAGGGAAAGTGTCCTTGGGGACTCAGGAGTATGACCAGACCCTGTGCCTCAGAGATGAACCTTCTCAGGGATTCCAGAGTGTGTCCAACCCTTGCCTGAGAGCCAAACCTCCTCTGGTACACAAGTTTATGGCTACCCCTGTGCCTGAGACCCCTCTTTCTTTAAACAGTCAGAAACAGTGAATAGCGAATGTTACATCCCAACACCCATTGGATCCCAACATCCAGCCACATTTGGTGGGAGGGCAGGCTGGGCAGGTAGCCTCCACTTAGACTCAGATTCACAGATTACCCTGGAGACAGGGTGAGTTCAGTTTGTACAGCCTGAGATCCAGACAGGGGAGGGGGAGGGCATGTCAGGTTAGGATAATGGTAGTGGCTGCTGAGGCCCCTGGGATGTAGAACTGTCTGTGGAGCAAGCTCTGTACAGAGGTGGGCAGTGATATGGCATCCTTGGGTGGTCATCTCCTACCTAGGTCTACAAGGATGGGTCTTAGGGCTATCATGGCTCACCTTCTTGTGGATAGGGACCACACACTCATATCCTAAGTTTGCTTCAACGTTTATAAATGTTCCATGCAGGGAGTCAAAACCCATCCCAAATTAAACGATCCCCCAGAGAGTGCCATGTGACCTGGGGGAGGCTGCTCAGTGGCAGCCTCTGCACTCTGCACCTTAGAGCCCAGTTTGCCAGCTGCACTTGGCAGCAGCTCAGCTCTTTATCCAAATGAGCTTGGCATTTTTAAAAAAGCATCTTTATAACATCTCCAAAATGAATATTTATAGGGCAAGGATGAGGGGACGGCTAATTGTGGTGGAGAGCCTGTTGGACCAACATTCCTTGGAGGACATTCCCAGGAGAATGAAGCTGCTCTGACTCTGTGGACCACCACCCCCTCTGCAGGGGAGACCCGAGGAGGAGCCCTCTGACCCAGCAGTGGGAAGCTAGAGCTAATGAGCACAGGGGCGCAAACTTGGAGGCTCTCTTTGGGGGGCGGGAGAAACCAAGGCCAAGGCTAGGTGAGGGACTGAGACTCCAGAGTGTCACCACAAAGCTTTCACAGGAGCCAGGGACAAACTCCCAGTCAGGCCATGGCCAAGCCATGGGTCCATCAGTGACATGTTAAAAAAGGCAGCCCCAAAGACCTGCAATCTACTTTAGGAAATTCTCTGGGCTGCAAGGCCCCTCTGTGGAACCCAGGGAAGGGAGAGGTGTCAGGGAATAGGCCCCTGAAATTTCCCCCTTTAATTTTCCCAGAAAGGATCAGGTGGCTCAGTAGGGATTGTTTGGTCCCAAACATGGGTTCTGCACACAGTGTTGATTCTGCACACAGGTGAAATCACTTGCCATTTGGTGGACCCTGTTCATTTAGGAGCATGTGTGGCTTGCATGGGTTTGACACTCCATTGGCTCTCTGAGTCTTGAGGTTGCTGACGTGTCTTCTTCCCCAGGTGACGGGGAGGCTCTGCTGGGTAGGAGCAAGAGAAAGGTGGGGTGGCAGCAAGGAGGTAGGCCAGGCCCAGGGAGAGGCAGGAAATGCTGTAGGATGCTCCCCGGTGTCTCCACCTTCCTGCACCCCCCATTTTGGTACCCTCTGGTGTACACCAGAACAGCAGAGGGGAGGGTCACAGAGTGAGAGGATCATCAGGAACCTGGAGAACTGTATTCAATAATGTGGAAGTGCTCACTTCCTCCTGGTGCAGCTCCTGGGAAAAACAAGACACAAGTCTGAGAGAATGCCGAGGCTTATGGGAGGCTGGAGGATGGTGAGATGCTGGGTCCCTCCAGCCATCTACCTTCTAAGCTGATGCTTCACGATAACCTATGAAATGTGCTCCAGGGCTTAAGTCTACACAAGGAGCTTCTCCTTGGAGTAGGCCCAGAATGTTTCTAATGGAGCCACAGGACTCAGTGCACAGCGTCAGCGTCACCTCAAGGGCCTTGTCCCAAGGGCTGGGGTTGGGGGAGCAGACCTTGTGTGTATTGGAGGTGGATGAAAGGACTCTGGCCTCGACCCTAGTATGACACTGCAACCTCTGAGTCAGGTTCTTCCTGAGAAAGTGACTGTTGGAAATGTGACTCTCGTTACTCAGGGCCTTTCTAGTGGTCAGGACCTACAGGGCTGACTAGGCTTGGCAGCAGGGGTTCATGCAGGGGCAGGCACATGGAGGAGGGTAACTGAGGTAGGAGACTTCTGGAAGGACCAGAAATGTCTGCTATGACATGTGGTTGATATATTGTGCACCCCAATAAACTTATCTGGGGGTCAGAGAACAGAACAGCCATAATATTAAACAGAGGTTAGGCAGTGGTAGCACACGCCTTTAATCCTAGCATTCCAGAGGCTGAGATCCACCTGGATCTCTGTGAGTTCGAAGCCACATTGGAAACAGCCAGGAATGGTGATTCACACCTTTAATTCTAGGAAGTGATGGCAGAAAGCAGAAAGGTATATAAGGCATGAGGACCAGGAACTAGAGCCTGGTTAAGCTTTTAGACTTCCTCAGCAGTTCAGCGGAGATCCTTTTGGGTGAGGACTCAGAGGCTTCCGGTCTGAGGAAACAGGATCAGCTGAGGAATTGGCAAAGTGAGGAAGCTGTGGCTTGTTCTGTTTCTCTGATCATTCGGCGTTCACCCCAATACCTTGCTCCAGGTTTATTTTTATTAATACGACCTGTTAAGATTCGTGCTATATCGACAGGTCTTAGTTTTCCCAGCCGGCCTCCCATTTCTCCTCTGCCCCATCCCCCCATGTTTTACCCCGAGAGGGCGTGCTGAGACCTCCCTCCCTTCTCCCCATCACCATGGTTCCCTGGTCCCTTACAGTATAGTAGGCCATGGAGAGCTTCCCAGAGAGGGTGCCAGGCTTTTCTGGATGAGTTGAGGAGGGAACTCACAAATACACCCAGACTGTGTCAAGACCTGGAGGTAGAACCGGGGAGACATTTTGGGAAGACAGGAACTTGTGGGTCTGCCTGGGAGTGGCCTGTAAAGGGCCTGCAAGGGCTGAATGGAGGGCAGTCTGGATCATGACTGCTGAAGGCCTTGGGGATTCAGCAGGGGGCTCAGCAGGGGCTTGGCATGATGGGCTGATGCACAGTGATGAAGAAATAACTCCTGAGCTGGGGGTAGCTGGGAGTGGCCAGTGCAGTCAGTGGTGGAAAAGTGCCCCAAAGCTGAGGCCGTTGCTGTGGCTAAGGAGCCAGGATGAAGGAGGCAATAGTGAGGTAATCCCAGGCAGGGCGTCTGTGTCCTCCAACTTGTTGAGCTTAGGCCTCAGCAGGATCCAGGTGGCTGCTCCACAGCAGGATTTGTTGTTTTGCACCTCAGGAGAGTATCTCTAGGAGAAACTTAAATTTGGGGCAGATTTCTTAAGATACAGTAGAAATTGGCCCCTGATCTGTTCACCTATCCATTCATCCATCCATCCATCCATCCATCCATCCATCCATCCATCCATCCATACAACTATCTATTCATCCATCCTCACACCCACTCATCCACCCATCCACCCACTTAGCCATCCACCATTCCACCCACACACCCATTCATCCGTCTATCCGTCTGTTCATCTGTCCATCTGTTCATCCATCCATTTACTGGCCTGTCTCCCCCTTATCCTTGCCTGTGGGATCCATCTAGATTGAAAAGCAGTCTAGGACCCACATAGGATAAGGAGTTCACCAGCTCTCCTTTCCTTTTGTGTCCCTTGTTGCCTGGAAGGCCATCCTGTGGTGAGTAGAAATCAGGGTGCCGTCTGACTGTCCTCAAGGACGACAGGTAATGGGTTAGGGTCTGCAGGAGGGGCTCCCTTTTCACCTCAACATTAATCTCAACCCTGTTTCCATGCCTCTAAAACAGGAGAGACTGTGGCTCCAGGGCCTTTGAAATCTGCCTACCCGTCACTTCAGGTCTTCTTCCAGGGCGTTGGTATATCCTCCACAGGGGACATTTAATGGCTTATGGAAAAGCTGGTTTTGAACCCTACTACTTAGCTTGGGGGCTGGGAGGCTTTGAAGCTCTGCCTGGCCCCAGACTCAGATCCTAGCACCTGCCCTCTGCCCAGCCTGCAGTCTGTCCTGGGTTCTGTGTACTGACCTGGGGCTGCTGAGTAATTCAGGCCTGGCTGGGGGCTAAATTGTTGTGCCTTGGGCTGGGTGCCCCAAAGCATCCTGCATCTGCTGATGGTTGAGCTGTCACCATACTGAATGGAACGTCCATCGCAGAAGACAGATTGCTCTCTGCTGACACTGTGGCAGTGAAATATGCCTTTCTTTCTGAGCTGTCAGGGAGGTTTTCCCTCTGCTGTTAGGGGAGTGAGTGAGTGTGTGTGTGTGTGTGTGTGTGTGTGTGTGTGTGTATGCCTGTGAGTACACCAGGCCTGGCAGTGGCAGCCTCCAAAGTGTGGTGGGGGCTGTGGGATCCTGTGGCATGGTGGAGATGCCTTATGCTCATGTACATTTCACTCATGGCTCTGCTCCATAGGCCACAGTGGCACACACAAGCCTCCCCACCAGAGATGCTTCATGCCTTGAATTTACACCACAAATGCCAGGGTAGTGGTTAGTTGACACTGGGCAGTGCTGCAGGCTCCATCTTCTGTTGGGGACTCAGTGCTTATGGGCCTCATAAAGGCTCCGTGAGGTCGAGCACACAGGCCAAGCACACAGGCCAAGGGACACCATTTTTAGCTACAACTTTAGGTCCCTGGCATGCCTCAGGGTTTGTAGCTCCACCACACCCACTTCAGTTCCTGGCTTTTGGTGACCCGCTGACCATCCTGGACAGAGTTATAGCTGTGTGAGCTGAGCACTGACAGAGAGAGGTCATGAGATCTGCACAGAGCCCAGTCTGTCTTCCCCTTGGCCATGCTTGCCTATGGAATCAGTACCCAAGCCCAAGCCAGGCCCAGGCCAGGTCAGCACAGAAAGTCGGTCCAGAAGCGTAGCTACAGGAGTATCTTGAAGTCAATACCAAGTCAGTCCTTTTCCTTGACTAGTGCCCTCCCCTGCCCAGGGACCTTCCCTGAACATAGCTTCCTGCCTGGCTCCCTTGGAGCTCAGCACAGGGCATGCTGGATAGGGTTGGTGAGGGTCCAAGAGCATAAGGAAGCTAATGCTACCATGTGTGCAGGCCATGGGGAATCTCTGGGAAGGTCCTTATGGCCCTCTAACTCTGCTCACTAGAAGGGTTTCCTTGAAAGCCACAGGTAGGGTACGAGTGTCCTATGACTGCTGTAACACATGGCCATACATGTAGTGCTTGAATATTCAATTATCTTCTTATAGGCTAAAAGTAGAAGTCTGGTGTCAGCTGAATCCCTCTGTAGGCTGTAAGGGAGTCATGCCTGTCATTTCCAGCTTCCAGACCATGCAAACTTCCATTTGTGGTCCCTTCCTCCACCCAAAGCCAGGAGTGCAGTGTACTTCCACATCTCTAGCTATCCTTCCCCTACAAGGATCTTGTGAGGGCATTGGTCCAGGATGGTTCAGGAACATCTCCATCTTGAATTCCTCAAATTAACCCCTTCTGTCATGCAAGGCAGAGTGGTTACTTTTCTCATCCCTGGGACTACGTACCCCGAAAGAAGTAATTTAAGGAAGGGCTTGTGTTGGCTCATAGTTTGAGGATACAGTTCATTGTGGTGAGGATCACAGTGGTAGACCATGAGGGGGCTGATCACTCTGCATCCGAGGTGGAGACACAGGAAGAAGGGGTGAGTGAGTGTGCTCCTCAGGACACAGAAAGGGGTGAGTGAGTCTGCTCCTCAGCTTTGCTTTCTCCTTTTCATTCAGCACATGGGACTTAAGCCCACAGGATGATGGGTCTTTCTACTTCAGTTAAACCTCAAAGGTACTCTCAGATGTACGTGTGTTCTAAATCCTATGAAGTTGACAAGGAAGACGGACCATCACACAGAGACATGGTCTAAGGTTCTGAAGTATTCTTGAGAAGAGGGGGGCAATCTTCTGTTCATTTCACAACATGTTCTAGCTTTAGACAGGATTGAGTAGGGAAAATGGGGTTTACTTTTAGCTTCCTGGGGAATGTCCCCAAGAAAGCTATCGCTAGGTCCTTGAAGATCCAGGTACCTATGCCCAGGTCTGGGTAGTCCTGAGCCTAGGAGTTGGGGTCAGTGAGGAGAGAGGGTGGACTGAGTCTTGAGATAGGTTTGTCTATTTTTCAATTGAGAAATTAATATAAGATAAAGGGACCAAGTGGGAGTGGCATGCGTACCTTTAATCCTAGCACTCCACAGGTGGAAGCAGGAAGATCAGAAGTTCAAGATCATCCTCAGCTACACAGTAAGCTTGCTGTCAGCCTGGGCTACATGAGATCCTGTTTCAAAATGAAAACAAAACAAAGATAAAAAGAACCATTTTAAAGGGAGCATCATTGGACAGCATCTACAGCAGCACCCAATACTGTACAACTGTCACTTCTATGTCCCTCCAGAACATCTCATCACCTGAAGGAGACCCACTTCCCTTGGGTTATCCCTCCCTGCCTGTCCCTGGATCTGCCCATTCTGGGAGTTTCACATTCAGTACACTCACAGTTTGTGGCCTTTTGTGTTGACTCTACATCTTATTTTTAAGAGTATGGAGCACTGCTTTGGGTTTTTTATGGCCAAATAATATTCCATTCTATCAACATGCCGTGTGTTGCCCCCTGGTCATTAGTCGATGACGTCTGGGTTGTATTGTTTGAATCATAAATGATGCTGCAGGGACCTCTCAGACATGTGCCTACGAGAGAAATTGCTCAGGCTTATTAAGGTCTCATCATTGGAGAAGCTGCCTGTTTTCTGCTGTGGCTTCACTGGCATGGAATGGTGAGGGTGAGGATGAAGATATGGGGTTGGATGAGAACAGTGTCTCTTCCATCCTGTTCCCTGGGGAAGAAATAAGAAGTGTCCACCACTCTTGAGAGCTGTGTGTTCAAGGACGCATGGATTCAAGGAAGTCACTTGCTTAGTCTCAATGTCAATGAATTTTGAGGGAGAACTATCAGGTACAATCAGGTGACAAGGGTGCCCCAACTCCTGATCCTGGGTGGAGGGCAGGCTGGCTTGTCCAGGTTCAGTGGCTGGCCCCTGCTGAGGTATAAAATCCATGAAAAACCCTCTTCCTGAGGACTTACTGGGTGGAGCACAAAGGATCTTGGGTGGCTTTGCCTCATTGTGGGTGACCAAAGATACCCAAGATATGAAGCTAGTCTCTATAAGAACCCCACACAGCTGTGGGGAAATGTCTCTATTACCTCTGACAGAGCTGATCCATCGTGGACACTTATACCACTGCCCCATAAGATGTAAGTCTCATCCAAATTCAAGTTGAACCACAGAAACAGAGCCCCCAGTCCCATCCCCATGCCCTGAGTTGTCTAGTGATCAATGGTTCAGTCAGTGATTGATTAAGTCATTCATTCATCCATCATTCATACATTAAATTTTCTAAGCACCAAAAAGAGGTATTAAGACTCAAAAGTAACGCCGGGCGATGGTGGCGCACGCCTTTAATCCCAGCACTCGGGAGGCAGAGGCAGGCGGATCTCTGTGAGTCTGAGGCCAACCTGGGCTGCAGAGTGAGTTCCAGGAGAGGCGCAAAGCTACACAGAGAAACCCTGTCTCAAAAAACAAAAAACAAAAAACAAAAAAAAAAAAACAAAAAAACCCCAAACAAACCAACCAACCAAACAAGAAAGACTCTAAGGTACATGTGTGGGGACAACTGTTTTAGAGGCCTTCCTAGCTGCACACGTCATTATGGGTGCAATACTTCTTCATTTATTTGCTTATTTATTTTGAAACAGTCTTACTATGTAGCTCCTGCTGGCTTGGTATTCACCATAGCCCAGGCTGGCCTCGAACTCTTGGCAACTCCACCTCCTGAGTGCTGGTCTTATAGACTTGTGCTACCATACCTAACCACACATGCAGTCTTGAGGGGACCTAAGGCAACATGGTGGTCCCAGCTGAACTTCTCTGCACCCTCTGCGAGGAAACGCTTTGCTCCCTTATAGGTGGACAGTGAGGTTCTAAGAGACTAGAAGCTGGGGCCCAGGGCTTCCCTCTTCAAGAGTTTGTCCTCTGGCTGTGTCCTGGGGGGACTTGAGATAGTTTGCTCACTATGCCTTCTCTGGGAAAGAGGCATCCCTGTAGCCTGTGAGTCCCGGGTACACCCTGCAGTACAGTACCCGCCCCAGCTCGGCCAGCAGTGGGGACCCTTCTCCCTGCTTCTCCCTCCTTGGTTGGGACACTGGTCACGCCAGCCAATGTGGTGATTATGGTATGACTTCATCTCTCTCTTGCCTCTGCAGACTGGTCTTAGTCAGTGTCCTCTCCTGCTGGGTGACCACAGAGCCTGGGAGTGAAGCTGAAGGGTGGCCTGGGTGGAAGCAGGCTGCTCACATGTGTCTCCTGGGAAGCTGTAAACGGCCTTGCTTCCCCATGTTTGCCAGTACAGGGAAGACACTTCTCTAAGTACAGGAGGAAGGAGATTTGTGAGTGGATTCTAAAACAGCAGGAAGCCTTTGGATGCCTGTGTTCTGTACAGGGCTTGGCCAGTAGGAGTACTCATGCCCACTGTGGGGCTTGCTTCAGGCCGGCCACCAGTGGTTCCCAAGCCATCTCAACTGTACTTTACAGCAGCAGGGTGGTAGAGACTTGCTCAATGTCACTCTGCTGGAAGGGGATAGTTGGCTGATCCCAGGCTGCTAGACTCTGAGTCCCAGCCCAATGGGGCCATGTTCCCAAGCCATGTCTTTTACATGACCCAGGTGGGAGCCAGAATGGAGGCACTCCCAATCATACTCACCATGGTGGATATGGGGTCTTCTAGCCACACACCCTTGATGTCAGGGTCTGAGGGGTGGGAGTGACAAGTGAGTTGGCCTTGTCTGCTGCTCAAGGTGACCTGCAATTCTCATTACCGGGAGTTGGCTTGGGACCCTCAGGAAAACTGGTGACTCTGTTGTCCCTTGACCCAACCCTACATCTGAGCAAAAAAGACACCACTCTGGAGATGCTGGGGCCCTGGGCCAGCAGGGCCTTTAGGGGACTAAGGCCAGGGTGGCACCCATTCCCCTCCCTGGGCCCTGCTCCCTGGAGCAGCTCCAGTCTCCCCAAGGCACTCTGAGGAATGGGCTGTTGTGGCCTCAGAGAGAGGCGAGTGCCCACTGGGGAGGAGGCACCTCTGTACTGGGCCTAGCTAAAAATAGCAGGGGGATTCGGACAGGGACAGCCGGTAGCAGGCTGGTCAGGGAGGGGTTGAGAGGGGGACGGGGCAGCCCAGGGCCGCTGTCAATGGTGCTGGGGCTCCCACCCTGTTCCTTGCTGCCTGGCCAGCCTCGGCCCAGCTGACAGGCTATTTTTTCCCCTGCTTGACTAAATATGGTCAGGGCGCACAGCCCGAGGGGGGCCACTTGGCCGGGCCGCGTGTTTGGGATGTTTGGCCGGGTATATAAGAACTGCCAAGGTGAGGTCGCTCCTGATCCAAGGGCCCCATGCCCCACCAGCCTTGGGTCAGGCCATCCCGGCTCTGCCCTCCCCCCACCCCCCTGCATGCATGAATCTTGGCCTGTGGGGCTGCGTGCATGTGTGAGCGTGCATACCCGCGGGGCTTTTCTCTTTTTCCCTTTTGTTCTGCTCTGACCTCTACCTGGTACCGACAGGGCTGAGGGTGCAGAAGCTTCCTGCAGCTTTGGCCGGGCAAGGTGTGCAGCTGGGCTCTGCCTCCTTAAGTCTGCATCAGCTCTCTCTCTCTCTCTCTCTCTCTCTCTCTCTCTCTC
>CABHPP010107667.1:28082-51148 GCA_902168425.1 Peromyscus attwateri
CCCCCCCCACAAGTGCGGACGCAACGGGAGCTCCGGCCCGCCCCCACCCCTGCATTTGCGATTGGCTCCGGGAGGAGGTGGCTACCGCTGCCGCTGCTGCAGCATCTCCCGGGGAGCCGCGACCCTGCGCCCGCTGCCACTGCTGCCGCGGTCACCAGCCCAGCCCGAGGGGCGCCCAGGGCTCCCTGGTGAGTCCCTCTCAGCTGGCTGCTGTAGCTGCCCACCAGCTAGGAAAGCCCCTGAAAACTTATCGGCAGTGGTGGGGGTGTGCCCTCTGGTGAGGTGGGTGCTGTGGGTGCTGGTGCCGCGTGGCTCCAGAAGGGGTGCCTGGAGTTTTCTCTTGGCTCCTAGCATCATCCACATTTGGAAAACTGCAGAGCCAGCAGCCGGCAAGGCTGGGAGGCTTGGGAGGGCGCGTCCAACCGGGATGCAGGAACTTTGACATACGGCTTTTTGCAAGAAAGCAGCGCCCCTGGATGCTTGGTGGAGGGCAGGGTGGATGGCGCCCGCTGTTCTCGGGGACTGGCACGGGAGCTGAGGAAATAGATTAACCAGTTGAGTGCAACAGCAGAGATTGTGGCTAAACTTACCCTGGAACTTGCAACCTCGACAGGAGTGCCTTGGGGGTGGGGAATTTCTGAGGAGCGCTGACAAGGCTGTTATGGGCTGGGACTCTGGATTTCTGAAGCTCTCCGAGCCCTGCCAGGATCAAAAGGGTGCTGTGTCAGGCATCCAGGGGCTGGGGCTGGAGCTGGGGCTGGGGCTAGGGCTGAGCCAGTGTTCACAGTGGAGGGACTCTGGATAAGGCCCCGCCCCAGGCGCCAGCTCTGCTTGCCATGGGGGTCTGCTTGGAGGTGGCTGATACCACTTTTCTGTTAAGGTGGGAAACTTTTTGAGAAGTGACTCTCATTCATTTGCGAATGAGCAGCTCCTGAGGATGTGGACTGAGTTGACTCCTGTTCTTCTGGTCCCCTCAACTTTCTGTTTGGCATCCAGACATCATCAAAGGAACACCTGGGAGGTGGGGCAGAGGGCTAAGGTATCTGTTCTTAGAGTTCTCAGGGAGCATAAGTGGGAGCCAGGGTCAATGGCTCAGCCACACCAGGGGCACCCCCAGAGGCTGGATGCTGAGGCTGCTGTGCTGGCTGCCATTTTTATCCTTGGCTATATGGAAAGGAAAATTTAACAGTTACCACATGGGAAATGGGCATAGTTTCTGTCCCTTGCCAGGTAGCTCCTTCCTGCTGCATGAGAGTGCCTCTCAGCTCCCTAATCCCTTTTCCACCCTGCCTTGCTGCAGCTGCCACAGCCAGGGGGACCTCTGCATGCTGCAGGCTCTGCAGAGACAGGGCCCTCCCAGTAACTGGAGAGTCTGGATGCTCTCTGGGGTGTTTCCTCACAGGGACAGGGCTGGTCAGGTCATGCCAGAGACAGACATCATCCTGCTGACAAGGGAGAACTGGACATTGTTTCAGGCGCTGGGACTGCCCTGCAGCCCCACACCAGGACCAAGCCCAGCCAGACTCTCTATATTTGCACCAGCCCAGCTCCTCCTGCAGTGGGTATCTTCAGCTCTCTCCGTAGGTAGCCACCTGCAGGGACACCTGTTCCAGGGTTGCAGCACCTTACCTGCAGGCTCACCTTGGGTGATGGCGAGCCTCCTAGCATGTGAGTCTCCTCCTCCTCCTCCTCCTCCTCCTCCTCCTCCTCCTCCTCCTCCTCTTTCTCCCTTTTCTCCTTCTCATTCTCTTTCTGTCAGGCTGAGAATGGCTCAGGTCTACTGTTGAGGACCTGACCTCGAAGTCCTGCCCATCTTTCTGTTTTTCAGATTCCCTTCTACCTCTCTCTGGGTGTAGAAGTTGGTAGGGCAGAAGAGAGTCTCCACTTTACTTCCAGAGAGATCTCAAAAATCAAGAGGAGAAACAAAATGCAACTAAGTTTCCCAAGCACTTTTCAAATCTGCCTATACATTTCTCAGAAGTTGGTACAAGCAAGGATCTTTAGGTCCAGGAGGACAGCCCCTTTGTTTAGCTATAAATCACTGATCAGGGACTGATGGAAGTTGGATGGATCAGGAGAGGGACAAGTCCTTCAGGGATGACCTCTGAATTTTCATGTGGAGTGACTGTTCACCATCATCTCAGGTGGCAAGGGATGGAGGCAGCTCAGGTTGGTGACCGCAGATGCAGAGAGGTTAGAGGGTACAGAAAAGAGAAGAGGGGAGGGGACCAGAGGAGGAGGCAGCCAGAGTAGAAACACTCCCTCACTGGTTGAACATCAATCAGCTCTGAGGCCAGGCTGAGCCCCAAAGAGCTGACCGTGAATAGGTCACCTTTCAGTAGCCCCTAGACACTTTGTGGGGACATGGAGTCCAAGATCACCATCTTTCTCCTTCACTTCAAAGAAAGAGGCACGGAGCCCTCCTCTCAGGGAGGGAGACAGAATTCATCAGGGCCCTGACAGGGAGGCCATCCCTTGCCCAGGTAAGCCCCCTGGTTCATTTCTGGAGACCCTTGAAACTGCTTGTCCTCATCTGTCCTTAGGGAGCTGGGCTGTTCAGATCCTAGGAAAATGATGTGTATGGTCCTTGGTCTGGGTGTTGGAGCTAGCTACTCCTGAATTCTGTCTCTTTACCCCATCCTCTCTGTCCTTGGTGGGGGCAAGGTGGGCAGGAAGGAGAGGGAAGATGTTGGCAGAGGCTGGGTGCTGTTTCTGAAAATCTGGGATATGACTCTCCTCCGTCAGGGAGAATGGGAGAGAACTCCAGTCTTGTTCCATTGAGGGAAAAATGACTAACGGTTAGGGAGAATAAGATTTTTGAGACTTTCCAATATGCCCTGTCTGTTTCCACCCTTCTTTACCAAGTGTGCACATGTGTGAGAGCGACTGAGACACAGGCAGGGTGAAGAGTGGAGAGGGATAGACCACAGAAGAGTCACTGGGGGTGGGGAATGGGTCCTGACCTGGTATGGGGAACTTTAGCACATAGAACTCTGTGGGAATTTTTCCTCTTCCCCACTAAATGGGGTCAGCTTGTGTTGGGCCACATTCTTGTGCACACTGAACTACCTGCTTGGGGCACATACTTCTTTATATGCCCATATGGACCTGCTAAGCTATGGAATGTAAAGAAGTATGTATTTCAGGCTAGGAACTCTCTCGCCAGACCGAGGGGTGGCCTGTGCCCTGTGGGTGGCTGCTCAGGGCGGGAGATCGAGGGCGGGGCGAGGGCCGCGGGAGGCCATCTGTAAGGGGACTGGCTGTGTCCCGGTAGTCGGCATCGCATTGTTCTGCCACTTTGCCTGTGTCAGCAGGTGGAAGCGCTCGTCAGACATTAAATATTCAGTGTGCTGACTGCGGCAGAGGAGGCGGCCCTCTGGCAGGCCTGGGGTCCCGAGTGGGGCCAGTGGGGCCGGGGGTATGGGAGCTTGGCTTGGGAATGGGGCTGGCAGTGACCCTTGTTGCGCTCCGAAGCGGGGGCTTACCAGCAGAAAGAGTGTGGGGAGTGGGGCAGGGACTGCTCAGACCGCTGGGAAAGGCAGCAAGTTCTAAAGGGCTGTGCTCGGCAGGAGGGAGTGTGAAAAGGGGGGAGAGACTTTGGTAGCCACGTGGCAGAAGCTTTTGAGGGAGGAGTCTCCTGGCTGCCCTCTGACTCATAGGCATGGTTGAGGAGGGACGGCGGAGAGGCCCTGTGCCCAGATATTGTTGACCCCAGTGTACTGACCCAGTCCAAACTCTACTCTTGGGTGCCCTGGCCACCCGTGATAATTAAGAAAAAGGGAGCCAAGGGTCTGAATCTGTTCCCAGCCTGGGTGGAGGAGCCAGCCCTAGGGGCCTGGGTATAGCAGCTCATCCTGGGACCCTGGGCCCAGTAGCCAACCCTGGGGGGCTAGGCTATTTCATTTTGCCAACTCTGCAGGCCTATTCTGGCCCCAGATATCTCCTGCCAGAGCCTCAGCATCATTCCATTCCACTTTCTCACCAAATCTGACCTGAAGCCTTTTTGCGGGGAAGGCTAGCCAAGTTTCTGCAGGACAGTCCGTGTGCAACCTAGGATTCCTGTCCTGCCTGCTTTGCTGACACCTGGTCTGGCCAGGAAAAAGGGCTGGGTTGACAACCTTTGGGTCCCAGGAGAGGAAGGCAGGGTCTTCCAAGACTTCCCACAGAGCTGGTCTTGCTCAGGCAGGATGCTGCGGAAAGGGGTCTGGGTGCAGCAGAAAGGTGGCTGCCTGTGGCTAGCAACTGCCTGGCTTCATTTCTGGGTCTCAGAGTAGAGACTGTCTGTGACCTGGCTGCAGTCAGTATCACCACACAAGGTGTCTCCTCCACAGGCCTGGGGCTCTTTCTCCTACGTGTGTGAGAGTGTGAGTGCTGTTGTGTGTGAGAGTGTGAGTGCTGTTGTCAGCTGTCCCTGCCAGATATGTGCAGCAGGTGCCTTTGTGTGTCCGCACCATGACCTTTGGAGGGATTGTGATTGCCCCCTCTGTCAGCTCTAAGTGCTGGGTCTTAGGCAACTAGGTGACCCAAGCAGCTGAGGCCAGGCTGAGGATTCAGACCAAATGCCAGGGACAGATCTGAGCTCACAGGTGGCTTTCGTCCTGGGTGATCTTAAGGTGACTGTAATGGAGGGGCATGGAGCCTCCACAGTTAAGAGTCCATTCCAATTTTTGAGTTTTCCTACTGGAAGCTATATTTTCTCCTGATCTCTGGATCCATGTGTGCAGAGGGTGTGGCAATGAGAAGGTAGCCGTGTCCTTGGCAACACCTCCCTCATGGTCATTGGTCCCAGAGTGGTCAGCACTCCATAACCCCGGAAGGTCATCTATGCCCTACTTGATTCTAGCTCCGGCCACAGGGAGGTAAACAGCCGGAGTGTGGCCACTGAGGTTGCCAGAGGCCACAGGCACACCACTGTCTTCCGTTAGATATGTCTGTCATACATTAAAGCTTTATTGCAGGATGTGGTGTTTAAATAAAAGCCTTAGTGTTTTGGAATTAGGTTTGACTGAGCAGTAAAACTAGAGAGTTTGCAGGGAGCGAGCCTCAGCCTCCTTGGTTATAAATCACCTCAGCGCTCTCCACCTGCTGAATTAAAAATGAGTACCTCGGACACCTCCCTGCATGTCTGCCCCCACCCCCAGTTTGTGTGAGGGCTGATTCCCTGGTGACACTTGTGAGGGCCTGTGGTTGTGAAGTCTGGTGCATGAGTTTTCACAGGATGGACTGGGGAGGGACCCCATGCCATCATGGTATGCGGTTGGCCAAGATGATATTCTATGGTGTCTTTGAATTTTCACATGGGAAGGAGAGTTGAGGCAGGCTGGGCTGGGCTGGAACTGGGATTCCCACAAGGACTTTCCTAGTTTGGGTATCATTCCACATGCAGCCAAAGGCTGGGATTCTAAGAGATCAGGGAGACCAGATGAAGCCTATGGGGGCAAAGGGAATACCTTACCACCTGGGTCTTACCTAGCAGGTTGGGGACTCAAAAGAGCAAGCAACTCTGAAGAGTCTTGAATTCCTTTTTCACTGGAACAGGGCTATGCTACTTGAGCTCTTCAGCGTCCAGAATGTGTTGGAAACATTTGTGCCATGAACAGAGTTGATGGGGGCCTCAACTCTGCTGAGAGAGCAGGAGACTCAAGAATCATGGGTTTCCTAGGTTCAGGGGACCCAGTGAGCTGCATATTCCCATGTTGTGGTTCATACCTGGAACTTAACTAGGACTGGGCAGTCTGCAGATTGGATTGAGCCTCATGAGTGTCTAAGTGAGGTGTGTGTGTGTGTGTGTGTGTGTGTGTGTGTGTGTGACCAATTACTGCTTTTCAGCCAGGTGACCAAGTAAATTGTGCCAACCTCTCTAAAGAGAGGGTCTGATACTGACTTCAGCTACATGAATAGCACCATACCTCAAGTGGGATAAAGCATTTTATGGCACAAGCATTTCAGAGTGTGTGCTGGCTTGGTAAGGCACTAGCATGGCTCTTCAGCAATCTCATTTAGAATTGTTGGCTTCATGCGAAGAGTAGCATTAAATAAACCATTATCAAGCATGGTTAGATTGACTGCAGTGACTGCAGGATGGGTATTTTAGCTGCCATAGTTTATGTCAATCAAAGTGAACATTGTTAGAACTGCATACCACCCCCCACTCTACCCCCACACCAAAATTTTACAATTAAAAAAAAGGAGGGGACCTGAGTAATTTTCAGGACCAGGGCACAGTAACGAAGATGCTGGCGAGGAGTGAGGGGTGTGTGAACAATTGTGTTCATTGCTGCCACCTTAGCTGAAAGGGTAACCAGCCTTCTGCAAGGCTTTGTGCTGACTCAGCAGCCATGCAGTTCTGATTGCAGACAGTCTCACTCTCTACAGCACATCGCCGCTCCCTGCTTGATGTTCATGGGCAGGGCACTCCCCTTGGGGTGGCCCGACTTGAGTGTGGTGTGGACCGGTAGAAGTAGGCTGTACGATGAGAACACCCAGCTTTATAAAGAACTTCAGTCTTGCCTAGTATCCTTACCTAGCCAGCAAGCTCAGCCCAGTGTCCTGGGTGAATCACACTTGGAAAGGGACAGGCATGGCTTTTAGGCAGGGAAGGGAGCAAAGGGTCAGTACAGGCAGTTCTCAGATGCTGGGCTGGCTGCTCCTTCCTGGGCTCAGGACCTGGCCAACCAGACTCTGGGTTTGGAAGGTTCTCTGAGGAGGCTGGTAGGTGACCAGTGAGGAAGGTGTCCTTAGCACTCCCAGTTCAAGGCTGACTGTGACCCTGCTGGTGCCGGTGAGCATGTGGGAGGGGCAGCAGCTACAGCAGCTGGAATGGTGCAGGCTGCTGCAGAGCTGCTGCTGGGTGCTGCAGTGCAGCTGCAGCCTCAGGCACATGCAGGGCTGCGTGTCTCAAGGGCAGAGATGAGAGGCCACCTACAACAGATCTTCAGATCTGTGGGCAGGGTGGGCGTTCTGTGAGGTGGCCACTGCATGCTGCAAGAGTTGTGAAGTGGGCTGGTGTCTTCAGGTTCCCGAAGGCCTGGTGAGGCTTTGGGGCAGGTCTAGTTCCCTGCTAGGTGGGACAGCCCCACAGGTTACAACTGTGGGCGATGGGAAGGGACAGAGGTAGTGGCACACAGGCCTCCCAGGCTTGCTCTGTACACCTGGAGAGAGAACAGCAAAGAGGAAGTCCTAATGTTGGAGTGCTGAGTGTAGAGACTGTGGGCTGTTCCCGAGCCAAGAGGGTCCCTCACAAAGTGGTTGAAAGTCTAAGATCTCCTTCTCTGAGGCCAAACCAGGATCTAGGGTTAGAATAGTGGTTCTTCACTGGTGCCGGGCAAACATGTGGGCAGGTGCATGTGTCCATGGAGGACAGAGTCAGGATAAATGGGACAGTGAACCGGAGTATTTTTAACTGCAAGAAGGGGAGAGGGCAGATGTCCTGAAGCCTGTCATGGGGGTTCCATGGGGACACTGTGAGGCTCAAGGACATCCAGGACAGATGTGCCACCTGGACCCTGTCCTCCTGGCAGTCCCATGTGTCCTCAGTCATGCCCAGATATGGCCACAGGGCAGTGTGTGTCTCCCCAGTCTTGTCCATGTCATGGCTGGTATAAATAGCCACATTCTCAGCTGTCCTGTTGGAGAGGCTGGACTTGGGTGACTTGGGGCTGCAGAGGCACAGGAGTGCTCCCTTGAACCCTGATGTCTCCCAAGTGCCCTTAGTCAGCAGCGGGAGCCTGGGTGTGGCTCTGAGCCCACTGTTTTCTGCGTTTCTTCTTCTTCTGTACCCCTTTCCAGGCTGTTGGGTCCAGGTGGAATCTGGCGGCTTCCTATTGTCCCTTTTCAAGGGCACAGTGTGACTTTTGCTCACTGAAGGAGGGCAGAAGAGGAAGAGTCCCAGTTCTTGGAGTTAGCACAGGAGACATTCTGGTCCCACCACCTTGGACTCAGTCCTGTGGCAGGCCTAAGTTGTTGTAAGGGCCCTGCACACCCTGCTTTGAGATCTCCCTAGGTCACTGGGGACACAGGTCCCCTGGTGTCGCTCACTTTTGACTCATCAAGTGAGTTTCCAATGGTGAGATTCCAAACATCACTAGATGAGGTCCCTATATGAGGGGGTAAAATGTTCATCTGTTACCCTCAAACGCAGGGTACCCCTCTCATGTCTGAAGACAGTACCCTGTCCTGCCATGTCTCTGCATCCTGGTAGTCCTCTCAAGCCATAGGGAGAATAAGAACATGGCAGAGGTTCAGCTTTTATTGTTGTACATTACCTGGGCCTTCCATGGCATCCTAAACCCCATGGTGGCTGAACAGGACCCCTGGTGTGTTATCTGATAGTATGTCTGAATTCCAGGCTCTGAGCCCTGATGGCTGCAGGGTCTGTCTCTGTAGGAAGATGGGGTACAGCATATTCATGTGGCACACCATATTCATGTGGCACACCTGTCCTGCCCACATCAGGGGCTCTAACCAGACTGTTGACAAGTTACTTTTTTTTTTTCCTCTTCTTGGGATACATCGGTCCTCCAGAACAGAAATTCTCCCTGACTTCCAAGTTCCATGATTGAGTTCTTAGCTACAAGTTTTTTCCTTGAGTACAATCAGAGATTACTATGGCCCTATCTTTGAGCTAATAAGGCACACACATAAAAAAAAAAATCTGTCTTTTGATTTTTGCAAAGAACAGCAAAACAATCATGTGTCCCCTCGCACCCCTGCCTCCTCTGCCTGCCCCCTTGTTCTGTGAGTCTATTTCAGGTGAAATTTATCTCCAGGAAGGGCCTCATCAATTTGCCATGCTCCTTTGTTGACAAGTTTATTAAAAATCCAGGCAACTCTGTATTAAACTTTTATCAGTGTTGAGAAAAATACATTTTTTTGAACAGACAGAAAAGTTATGGATTTGGGCTGAATGGGTCTTGGTGGTGTCTGGCTGAGTCAGCACTGCTGATACAAAGAAATGGCGCTGCTCGTAGGCCGAAGAGTTCCTCCTGCTTTTCAGTTACGGCGTTTTCTGGAGATTGCCCATGGGACTTGGTACCCCCAAACAGAACTTCCAGAAAGTTCCTGGCCAGGGCTGCTCAGACCCGCTGGGTGTCTGTAATTCTTTGCTATCTATTTTAATGATGAGCCACAATACAGAGTTGAATATTAATTTTGTGGCAAATCTGCTTGCTAGTGGGCAATGTCACTATGCAGAGAAATGCTAGGTTATTGGTGTTCACAGAAAGCACCGAGCAGGAGTTGGCGACATTCTCCTGAGGTGGGAGTGGGGGCAGTGGGGGCAGAAACCTGCCATGGGCTAGGGAGCTGCCCTGCGCTAGTCCAGCTGGGTGTGTTGGCGTAGGAGGATGCCAGGACCCCCAGACAGGCTCCCGAGTCTTTGTGACAACTCTAGCCACAGGTGCGGCTGAACCTGCTCTGTGGCCTCTGGGCAGTGGCTGGCTACACGTGTGACTAGGTGCTGGTTGTCCTTGAGCAGGAGTGTTTGGTATTATAACCTCATGAAGGATTCCTCATGCCCATTGTGTTAGGGCAAGCGGCACGTGTCCCTGGAGGTGGCTGTGTAGTTTCTGCCCAAAGTAGTCATTGTTCTTGGCATCCTGAGGTGAGACTGAGGGTGCTGGATGAAGGAGCACCCTCTCACTGTCCTTGTCGGCCACATAGCAGGGAACTATGACAGGCATGGAATGTCTAGCCCTCAGACACAGGGGCATTAAATCCAGGTCCTTACCTCTCCCTACACTTTTCATGTTGAGAAACTGAGCCCCAGAGAGGCCCGGGAAATGCCTAATTCCCTCTAGTTTGGAGTGTTACTCCAGAGTCTGAGGTCATTCTCTGTCTCAAAGGTCAGGCCCGGGACAGACAGTAATCCTGCTGAGCGCTCGCTACTGCTTCTGATCCGGGAGGCTGCTGTGCTACCTCCCAGCAGCGCCCCACAGGGATCCTGGGCCCCTGGCAGATGCAGGAGGGCTTCCTGGTGAGGTGGCAGCTGCTGCTGTGCTCAATGTCATGAGTCCATGGAGCCTCAAGGGGTGAGGGTGAGGCTGGCCTGTGTGCCAGGAACTGCCGGCAGTGAGTGTGTTCCCTGCTCCATCGCCGTTGCTCTTTGCTCCAATTATAGCTAATTGAGTGTGTACTGCATTTTCATGGCATCTAATTTCCCATTGATTTTACCAGGGCTGCTGGTGTTTTCAGCAGCGAATACCCATGTCTAGTGTCCGTTGCTGCTTGAAAATGCTGAATATACTTCTCCCACACGGGATGACTCCATCAGCAGACGTTTTAAAGCCTTTTTTTTTTTTTTTTAAACTGTTTGGTCCATAAAATTCACAAACCATAGTACCTACAGGGCTGTCCCGTTTGCTTTGGAAACCCAGTAAAGAGCGGATTCCCAAAGAAGCCGTGCCTGCAGGTTCCGGCACCAACCTTGCTGTCCTAGCGAATGCTGCATTTGCCAGCCATGGCTGGTGTCCCTCTGCTCAGCATCCCCCTGTAGCTGACTTGCTTCCTAGGGTGGGCAGGGGTGCATCGCGGCAGAGTCGTACTTTACTACAGTGAAACTTCTCATGTCTTGTGTCTGAGAGGGCAAGGTAGTTGAAGGCAGATAACAGTGTGGAAAGAGGGCAGGACAGCATGGGGTACAGCAGTTTTGGGGTGAAGTAAATGCCCAGACCTAGGAGCAGGTGAGTCTTGTGGGAAAGTCATAGGTCCTTGAGGTTTTGGAGCTGTGTGATGTGAGCATCTTTTTGTTGTTGTTCAAAAGAAAAGAAAATAATAGCCACAGGGAGTCCAGGGAGTGCCAGAGACCTCCCTGGGCAGGTCTAATGGAGGCTGAGATCAAGGGCAGAACTGTCCACCTTGTGCAATGGAGACAACTCACTGAGACAGTTGACACAGAGGTCGCCCTCTCTACAGGGCTTTGTGTCATGGTGTCTGAGGAGACCAATTAGGGCTGACCCTTAAACCCACAAACCAGTGTGCTGGCTACACTCAGCAGAATGACTAGGAGGCACTCCATATAGGGTAAGGGGAGTGAAGATCCTGGGTGGGTAGATCAAGGTGGTGACTGGGGGATGCTACCCCAGCCTCAGTGTCCCCAACTGCATGGGATGGTTGTGTCAAGCTGTGGGTAGACAACAGGAGCTGGTGGCGCTTCGGCTGTGTTGGATGACAGAGATGTTAGTTCTGGGGTGGTGAGTCAACTCCTGGTTAAGGCCATGTATGGACACACCGTGTAGATCTGTAGTTTGTGTGGAGGTTCTGGTGTCTGTGAGTGACATGAACTCTGGCTAACAGTGTTTACTCTCCTCCCCACGCTGCTAAATGTAGTAGTAGTTCAGGGCCCATGTCCTTGAAATATTCAGCTCCTGTCACTTTGCTTCCCACATGTCCTTGAGCCAGAGCTGGCAGGGCCACAGTGGGGCCTAATGTCCTGTTAAGTCTGAGCCCGTCTGAGGAGTGCTGGGACAGTCTCGGAAGGAACCAAAGATCTGTTCATTTGGGAGAAATTCCTCTAATCTGGTGATATCTGGACAGAAATAAGGGCCTTCACAGGGCAAAGGAGAATACCAGCTCTGTCTTCCTGTGACCCTGCTCCTAGGCAAAATGAAATTGTGCCCAAGGGTTGTGTATGTGAATTAGCACTGGACTGAGATTGGACATGACACATCAGGGCAAGGGTACGTGTGGTCCTCTTCCTTGGTCCCCAGCATCGTAGCTAAAGGCCCAGGGCCAGATTCAGGGCTAATTCTACCTCTTGTCAAATCTTCCACTCTATTAGCTATATTGACAACATAGATAAAGGGGTGAATGTGGCTAGCAGCAAAGTCTGAAACATTTTCATTAGGGCCTCTAGGGGTGGGTTGGGAGCCTGGAGTTTGCTCTGCACTAGGAACAAGGATTGGAGAGCCATGTTCTGAGCTTGAGGCTGGTGGCTGGAAGACCTCTGTATCTGTGTGGGCTAAAAGGCAGGGCCTACCCCTGTGACTCTAGGGACTCATTGGGTGCATCTTTCTGGAGGAGGTTATGCATCAGGGATGTTTGGAGAAGACCACCTTGAACACAGGCTGGAATGGATCTGGTGTAGGTTGTAGGGGTTACCCAATAGTTCTTAGATGAGTTGTATTCCCTGAGGGGACACACACACACACACACACACACACACACACACACACACACAGAGGACATCATGTTCCCTGTGCTGCAGAGGATACTCTCACCTCACATCCTTGTTCCTGGTGAATGAGTGTCATTGGGAAAAACAGTTTTCTTAAAGGGAATGTGAACCTTCTGAGTCACTGAGTAAGAACTGTGAAGTGATTGGTTGGTAGGGATAGAGGACCAGGACATGGACACTGGGTCTCTTCTGTCCTATGTCATCTCTCATGCCACAAAAACCAGACTACACTGGAATATTCCAGCTCCTGCCCACCCAAAGTCATGTATGGTGTCTGAGCTAACCTTGCTTCCAAGGTCACTACAAGCCAGGGCTGGCTGCCCAGTCACAGATCCCATGGCTAACCAAGAGAAATAGCCTTGCCTTGACATGGGAAAAGTGCATCTGATTGATGCAGGCAGGGTCAAGTGTAAAAACTTGTGAGTCCATGGATCAGAGGCTCAATGATCTTGGGTGTATTCCAGAAAGTAGTGACCAGACAGGACACTGAGCAACGCTGGGGTATATGTGGGTGTGTGACAAGTAAGATGGAGGTTGTGGGACCCAACCAAGGGCATAAGGACAAAGAACTGCCTTCCCCAAGGTCCCGGGGGACCATTCTGGGGCACAGAGAGGGTCTGAATGTATGTGTGTCCCTGCAAACCCAGTCCCTGCAGAGCTCCAAAGCCCTTGAGTCTGCATGGGTTCTTGGAGAAAGGAGGGCCTTGGGTGTGACCCCTGCCTGACAGGCCACCTTCGTCCTGGAGCAGCTCCTCCCAGTGGATCTGAAGCCAAATGCTTTGCTGAAGCTGGTAAAATGGAACCAAATCAGCTGTTGGATGGATTTGGTCCCCTTCAACCAGCTGTAGCTGCGCATTGATCACGCCGCCCAGCGCCCAGTCCAGCCAGAGGACGCAGCTACAGCAAGGACTCTTCAAAGGCTGCAAGGAGGCCTCAGCAGTGCAGCTCCAAGGAAGCCTGGTCATGTGCACCACCGGGTCCCTGAGTGGCCCTGGGTTGGAATCTGGGGCTCCTCTTGTTTCCACCACAGGCAAGTGGAGGAGGAAGCTGACATCTCCTCAAGCTCTGGCCGACCCAGCCCAGGTCATTTGCCAGGTGGCTGTGAAAATAAATGTTCTTTTCACACCAGAGCTTTGCTTCAAAACTGAGCACTGGGATGCAGGCAGATGGGATTGGGTACAAGAAGACTCTGGTTTTTCCTTCAGTAAGTTCCATGCTAACAGTGCTGCCCTGGCCCTGGAAGGATAGCATTCGTCTTGTGCTAATGACCTGAGGGCAATTTGAGGATGGAATGTGTATCTTATCACTGGGGAGGCTGAGCTGGTGGTGTCTACTCTCCAGAATACACAGTGGTGCAGGATCTCTGAGAAGAACCCCATAAGGTGCCACTGAACAGGAGTCTTGCTGTGGCCCTGTGGCACAGAGGCACATGTGAGGGTTGCTCTCAAGAAACAGGGCCACCCATGTGATAGGAAGCCAGACCACCCATTGCATCTGCAGTTAGCTGATATGCAGGAAAATGTTGACTGCAGTGCAGACACTTGTGCCTCTGCTTGGACCGTTCTGTACACACCTCTCCTTGGCAGGGCCCTGCATCAGGCTGGGGCTGCTAGGCACTACAATGCCTCTAAATAATGTGGCTGCCGGGAGTGAACTCCCACCCAGAGTGGCAGGGATAGGGTTGTTCAGCTTAGCCCAGGGTAGTTGAGGCCTGGGGACAGTGGTCTGAGAGGAGGTGGAAAGTGGGACCATAAAGACAGAAGATCCTCCAGCCTAGCCCTGACTCAAGGTCAGCACTCAGCCCCACTGCCTAGCCTAGCAATCTTTCCCATCTCCTCTCAATCCTGCTTCTGCATAGACCTGGCATCTCTCTTCACACGTGTTTGTCCCTGAGGGTGGGAGCATCAGGAAACGGGAGGCTGTAGGAGGCAAAGGCAAGAAAGGACAGCCAAGCCTTAGTGAGGTCTTGCATCCCGGAGGCCTTTATAGCTGATAGTAGGGTTGGCAGCTTTCAGGGTGACCTGCCTCAACCTGAAACCCCCAGGGGCATGCTAGTAGAGTGCTGTCCTTAGTGAGGACTTTTGCAAACTTCTACCCAGTGATTTCAGCTCAGTCTTGCCCAAGACGGGAGATTGGGGAACTCTCCATCCCCAAACAGAGGACTTGGTAGGAAACCAAGGTCAGCCTTGGTCTGCTCTGCCTCCATTCCCGTCCAAGAGCAAAGACTGGAAATGCTTTTCAATGCCCTGTCAAATACCCCACCTGGGTGAGAACTGGGCCTCACCCACCTCAAACAAGTACTGAGCCACACCTACCATGAACACTAGACCGTACTCCCATGGGCACTAGATCACATCTGTCTATGAGCACTGGGCCATACCCATCATGAGAACTGTGGTCCACACCCACTATGAGCAATGGGCCACATCCATCATGAGCACTGGGCCATATTGACATGACTACTGAGCCACATGCATCACCATGAACACTGGCTGCACATGCTGAGAGCACAGGGTCTCACCCACTGTGAATGCTGGGTCACACCCATGGTGAGCACTGGGTTTCATCTTGTCCTAGGCCACACCCACCACGAGCACTGGAACCAGACCAAGAGCTGCCCAGGCCAGATGCAGTGTGGACATGCTCGGTCTTTGGCTTGTCATTCCAAGCCTCGACATTTAAGATAGGCTGTCGTGTCCCTGAACACACACTTCCTTCCTGGGCAGTCAGTCTAGCTTTGGGCCAAACGTTTCCTGACAGGGCACACTGACAGGGCACATCTCTAGGATAGGTACATATTGGGAGCAGGGGCCCAACTTGGTAAAAGGCACATCTGGAGTCCAGGGACAGAGACGTGGATGTGCAAATGCAGTGATGACACCCTTGGACAGAGGGTTAAAGCCCAGCCCCAGCATTGCTGCAAACCCTGGGCCAGCCTGAGACACCTCAGGCCCTCATTAGGAATTCAGATTCTAGGTCCTGGTGCCCCTTGAGTCTGACCCTACAGGACAGGAGCCCAAGAACAGATTTTTATTAAACACACTGGTGAATCTTTCCAATCAGGGATACTGACCTGGTTCCCCTCCAGCTCGTGGGTGGTGATACCAGGGCCTGGCTTGTCTTGCTGTTGTCCCACTCCATGGCTCTGAACAATTACGACATTGATCTCACCTCTGGGCTCCTGAAGTCCTTGCCGTGGTGCTCAGAGTCCCTGTCACTATCTATAATTCTTTGATTTTGTCAGTTCTCCCCCTGTCTTCTTGCCTGGGCTGGGACTGGTGTGCATTTGCACAATTCTCAAACTCCAAGGGACAGAGTGCATGCCTTGTGGGCCCAGGGTGAATTTCTTTCCCATCTCTTCTTGGTCTTAGCAATGCACACACATGTGTGTATGTGTGCACACACCCACACACCTGTGCCTGTAATTCTATGCAAAGGTCTCTTTTGGAACCTTGTGCCTTGGCCCCACCCGGGTCATGAGCAGTTCCACACGTCTCCTCTCAAGGTCCTGAAGTTTATGGATGAACCCAAGCATCATTGTCCTCTTGCTGTCCATAATTGTCCCTGTTCTAGGTCCCTTGAATGACATTCTTCTAACCTAGTTGGTGCTAAGACTTGTTTGGGGATCCTGTGGCCTGACTGAAGTCATTCTGAATTCTGAGAGCTCAAGACGGCATCAGGGCCCGGGCCTCCTGCAATTCTTTATGGTCCTGTGGGGGCCCCACTCCCCCATACTCTCTTCCTTGTTTGTCGTCCCATCTCTGTCTCAACGCCTTGTTCTTCCTCATGTCCCTCAAGTATCCTCGGCTTCCTGACCATAACACTCGCAAGTGACAACTTGTGTGCTGGGCCATGGAGTCACTTGTGATGACCTATCGGCTCCTCTCCTTCATACCTGGGCCTTGAGGTGAGTCGGTGGAAGACACCACAAAGCAAATGTTGAGAGGTGAGCTTCTAGAGGTTGTGGTTGGATGCCAGGCCAGACGGGCCTAGAAGATGAGACCCTGGAGCTCTGAATGCAAAGAAAGCAGTTGAAGTCACCCATGTGAGATGGAATGCTTCCAATCCCTGCTTCCGTCCTAACCTGAAGAAAGTAACTCTTGCTTCCTGGGCACCAGCTTCGATTCATTTCCCTCACGGACCTTGACAAATGTGCTCATGTCTCAGCTCTAATCTCTGGGTGCACAGCTGGGCTCTAGGTCCTGCCTAGAGTGTTTATTTCCTACAAATTGGCCCCTAGTTTCCTGTTACTCACATTTGAGTAAAGAAAGGACAAATGGCCTTAGACAATTTACCTCTGATGATACAAACTCGTTCCCCAGTCATTGACTACAACACTGGAGCAGTAACTGAAGAGGAGTCCACATCTAGTGAGGCTCCAGGTGATGTGAGCAGGGTATGTTCCCTGCTATTCAAGTCACTTGAGAGGATTCTGTTGGTTTTGGTGCATCTGGAGGCATCTTACCAAGCTTCCAGGCTTGGCAAATCTGTTGTTTGTTTGTTTGTTTGTTTTGAGACAGGGTTTCTCTGTGTAGCCCTGGCTGTCCTGGAACTCGCTCTGAAGACCAGGTCTCAAACTCAAGAGATCCACCTGTCTTTGCCTCCTGAGTGCTGAGATTAAAGGTGTGTGCCACCACCTCCCGGCTAGGCTTGGTGGATCTTTATCCGTAGTTGGTTCTCACTTTTTCATCTTTTCCATCACCCTCCCTTCCTTACCAGTGGGTTCTGAGGAATTTCTCCACTTTTAGGGACTTTAAAATGACAATAATAAGCACATTGACTGCTGGCCACATTTCCTCGTGCTAGCTCCTGGTGCTTACAGTTGAGGAAATGCACATGCCTGCACATGTTGCACACACAGGCACACATGCATGCATATACATACTTTCTCACTCGTGCACCATAGACTCATGTGCACAGTCAGACATAAGGACACCTCATACACACATATACAGACACACAAATACATACATAATTTATGCACGTACCACATAGGTGCATATACCTACACATTCTCTCTCATGTACACACACAGTCTCACTCATATATCAGTGCACATCTACACACATCCACAAGCACACACAGAGGTGCCCTTGCCCACAGTCACAATGTATGCTCCCCCAAGTGCATAGAGGCATGCACTCTCACAAACACACATGCAGACACTCTTGTGTAGGTGAACTTGCATGCATACCTCTGCACACACTCACACACTTAGCAGGATTAAGAGAAGACAGGGCTGTTAGCAGAGGCCATCACAGCAAGGTGACTGAGTGTGAACTGGTGGACTGGTAAAGCTCAGGGGAGCAGGTGAAGGAACAGAGAGAGGGGAAGGGTTGGGGGTGCAACAAGCTGGGATACTGAGGAATAAGCTTCCTGTTTGGTGCTTCCCCGGAGACCCAGGCCTGCCCCTGATGTCCTTATTCCATGGCCACTTGCTACCCTCTGCCTTACACCATAGTGGGACTCCATGGCAGCCCTTGTGGCTCCTGAGCATGAAGGTCCTATCTCAGCAGGTTATGGGAGAGATGTGTGGAAAAACAGGTGGAGCAGGGGTCATTGCCATAGAGAGGGGACGATCTCTCTTCCTCTCTTCCTCCCCAAGGCACGAAGACAAGTTACATTTGGATTTGAGTTCCTAGTTACAATAGGCCATCAGTGTCTGGGGGGGGTGTGTCACATTTTGTGGGCAGATGATCCTGCCCAAGGAGGGTGTGATTGACAGGAATTCCACTGAGAGAAGCAGCTGGGGAGACAGTCACTACGAACTTTTACACCAGAAGGAAAGTTCTGGAGGTTTCAGTACCCCATCTCCCCCACCATGATCCCAGGTCTCCCTCTGTGCAAAGAGAGACTAGGGAGGCTTGTGGAAGGGTGTGGCCTGTGGGAATTTAGGGACTTTGGTCATGGAGCCTTTGGAAGGTGGGGCCCTTGGAAAGGTGTCCTCTGGTAGGAGGCACACCGTGGGAAGCATGGCCTGTGAGAATGTGGGCAGCGGGAGCGGGGCGGGCTCTGGGAAGTGATGTCTTCTAGGGCTAAGCAGGAAACACCTTCTTTTGTTTTTCTGTATAAGATAACTTGCAGACCAACGGGCTCAGCAAGGGTCCAAGGACATCAATTCTCCTTACTTCCACTGAGAATCTGTCCCTGCCAGTGGTATGCAGCTAGAGGTATGGAGATGGGTCAGACCCAAACTGGCATCACGCATTCTCCATTTAGCCAACCAGCACTCACCCCATGCTACCCTGGCTCTACAACTATTTCACATTTTGTCTCTTTCTGGGGGACCCCAGGGAGGCATGACTCACTTTTATCCTCTCTAGTGTATTGACAGGGAGACTGAGGCATGGGGAAGTCTCTCACAAGGTCTCTCTGCTAGAGACTGGCTGTGGGATGCTGGGCCTGCCTGGGGCGCCTCATCCTGAGCAATGAGTGCTTATTATGCATGCCCAGTACCAAGTCCAGGGTGAATAGGACAAAGACCGAGCACTGTGCACAACTTAATAAAAACATTTTCTTTTGAGTGTGTTGGGTATGTGTGGTGCAGGCACACGTCTGTGGTGCAGATATGTGTGTGTGTGTGTGTGTGTGTGTGTGTGTGTGTGTGTGTGTGTGCGCGCGCGCACATGCGTAGGCATGACTCGAGAGCACAAAGACCAGAAGAGGACATCAGAAGCCTCCCTCTTTTGCTTTGTTTTATTACCTCGAGACATGGTCTCTTGTTGAATGGGAAGCTTTTCATTTCAACTAGACTGGCTGGGAGGGAGCTCTAGGGCTCTGCCTCTTTCTGTTCCCCCACGCTGGGGGAACAGGCTTGTACAGTCATGCCTGTCTCTTCACACGGATGTTGGGGATCCAAATTCAGGCCCTCATGTTTCCAGAGCAAGCCCTCTTACCTGTTATGTCATCTCCTCAGCCTCATACAAAATTTTTTTAACCTCATACAAGCCATGTATGGTGTATGTCCCTGTAATCCCAGCACTTGCGAAGCAAGGTCATTTTTGGCTACTTAGTTACAGGCCATCCTGGGCTACATAAGACCCTGTCTTAAAAAGCAAATCAAAGAAAATAAAACCAAACCCTAAATAAAACAGATAGGAGATAACCCTACTACACAAATGCATGGTGTCATCGGCTCTTCTGAGGAAACAAACTTACCCTGTGGAAATGGCAGAACTCTGCCTCTTCATCTAGAATGTTCCATGGGCCTGCCATTCACAGCCCTTCTCTATCCAAGAGTGACTTTGACCAGTCCTTCAGAGGCCACAACCTTTATTTCTTCCTGAACACTGTGACTGAGCTTTACCTCTCTTTTTAAAACTTGATTATCAGCTGAGTAATACTCCATTGTGTAAATGTACCACATTTTCTTTATCCATTCCTTGGTAGAGGGATATCTAGTTTGTTTCCAGGTTCTGGCTATTACAAATAAAGCTGCCATGAACATAGTTGAGCAAGTGTCCTTGTGGTATGATTGAGCATCTTTTGGATATATGCCCAAGAGCAGTATAGCTGGGTCTTGTGGTAGGTTGATTGATGCCCAGTTTTCTGAGGAACTGTCATACTAACTTCCAAAGTGGCTGTACAAGTTTACACTCCCATCAGCAATGGAGAAGTGTTCCCCTTGCTCCACATCCTCTCCAGCATGAACTGTCACTTGTGTTTTTGATCTTAGCCATTCTGACAGGTGTAAGATGGAATCTCAGAGTCATTTTGATTTGCATTTCCCTGATGGCTAAGGATGTTGAACATTTAAGTGTTTCTTGGCCATTTGAGATTCTTCTGTTGAGAATTCTCTATTTAGATCTGCATGCCATTTTTTAATTGGATTATTTGGTTTGCTATATCTAGTTTCTTGAATTCTTTATATATTTTGGAAATCAGCCCTCTGTCGGATGTCTGGTTGGTGAAGATCTTTTCCCATTCTGTAGGCTGCCGTTTTGTCCTACTGGAGGTGTTGTTTGCCTTATAGAAAGTTTTCAGTTTCATGAGGTCCCATTTATTAATTGTCAGTCTCAGTGCCTGTGCTAGTGGTATTCTGTTCAGGAAGTTGCCTCTTGTGCCAATGTGTCTGAGATTATTTCCCATTTTTCTCTTCTATCAGGTTCAGTGTATCTGGATTTATGTTGAGGTCTTTGATCCACTTGGACTTGAGATTTGTGCATGGTGATAAATGGAGGACCCTAGCTTAGACTCCTAGCAATAGTGGATAAGTAGCCTGAACTGGACGTCTCTTGTGACTAGATCAGTGCCTGGCCCAATTGTTATCAGAGAGGTGTCATCCAGCAACTGGTGAAGGCAGATGCAGAGACCCACAGTCAAACATTAGGTGGAGTTTGGGAGTCCTTCGGAGGAGGAGGGGAAAGGAGTGTAGGAGCCAGAGGGGTCAAGGACACATGGGAAGCCTCACACAATCAACTAACCTGGGTTCATAGGGTCTCGCAGAGACTGAATGGACAACCAGGGAGCCTGCATGGGACTGACCTAGACACTCAGCATATATGTTATGTAGCTTGGTCCTCTTGTGGGAACAAGGGCTGTCTCTGACTCTTGTACTGGCTTTTGGGACCCTACTTCTCATACTGGGTCGCCTTGTCCAGCCTTAATACATGGAGAGGTGCTTAGTCTTACTGTAACTTGATATGCCATGTTTTACTGATACTCATAGGAGACCTGACCTTTCCTGGATGGAGATGGAAGAAAAAAAAAAAAAGAGGATTGGATGATGGGAGGAGGGATGGGGGGTAGGCTGTGGTTGGGAGGTACAATAAATAGATGAATAAAAAAAGAAGAAAACTTGATTAAATATAAACCAAAACTTCCAAGCCTTTCTAATCCATAATCCCCCACCCCACCAGTTCTTTCCAAACAGTGTAAGATGAACCATTTGTCCTATGTTCCCACAGTGGAGTGCTAGCTGGGTCCTTGTAGTGCAGACCATCATATGCCTCTGTTCCTAGTCTTCCCCACCATGATAATCAGACCAGAGACCCCGCCTCAACTTGTATCTCTGTAGCAAGGCCAGGAAGGACACTGTCCCCACCCCACCCCTGGGCAGTCTCTCCCCACCAGGAGGAACAGTGCCAAGCTCTTCTGGGATAGTTGTTCACACCCAGAGCCACTAATACTTTAGGATTTCAAATACTGATTTTCTAAGTCTACAAGGCCCTCTTTGTTATGAGCTGGGATGTTTCTATGGAACGTCTCCCCTCAGCTGTGACTCTGCCCCCAGATTCACAGTTCAAAACAAGTAAGGGCTGGGATCTTCTGCTGTACCCACTGCTTTTCAGGAATAGTTTGCTTTCCTGAGACCCCTCTGGAGGGGGAGAGCAATTTACCTCGTTGTCACAATGGTCTCAGGCTGTTCTCCAGCTGTAACTGGGAGGCACTGAGGAGAGAAAGTCAGCAGTGACTCTTCCAGAACCCAGAAAGCAAAAGGGGAGAGCTCTGTGGAGATGGAGACCAAGTGCCTGAGAAAGAAGCCTGTGCAGAAGACTGCTGGAAGGACCCAGGGATGCTCTCCTCTGAACAGAGCGTAGGAAGCACAGGCGGACACATAGATAGCCAGATGGCAGGAGTACAGCTCCTGTGCACCTGCAGAGACAAATTGGCCTTCATCCCTAGGAACAGAGGCCTGGGCTACATGAGACTCCATGTTGGGAGCCTAAGGGTTGGAAAACTTACAGCACCTTCACCTCTGCCAGAGCACCAGTGGCCCCCATGTTCGCATCAGTGAGACTTCTGTCATTGTACCAAGGACCATGGGGCCACGCACTGTGTGGAGTGACATTAATCTGAAGTCTGTTAGTGAACTGACCCACAGGCTATGGCAAAGTCCATAGGAATCAAACTGCTCTGACATCTAGACTGGCCAGTTTGTGTTAAAATGGAGGGAGAGTTTGACTCATGAGCAGTACTGGTGGGAACACATCAAAGCAGCACTTCTCCTCTGCAAAATGCAGTGGAGAAAAAGATGTTCATGCATAGGAGGTAGAGATGCCAGGTATAGACAGGACTAGGGCTTTCATAGAAAAAATAAGGTCTATTGCATTTGTTTTTTTGGAGTCTGGTCAGTTAACACTGACCTCCTCAATAATTAAAAAGATTGCATCATTGCAGGTCAGTGAATGCAAACATGTTTGGCAGGTGTCAATCACTTGCAATCATCACTTTGGAGCTCACATCACCCCACCTTTGGTCAGTGGTTAGCTCCTTAAATCATCTTCTTAGCCCCTTGCTTCTTCCTTTTTTAAGTTTTCCTTACATGATTTATATAAAATAAGATGCATATTTTAGATGTGAGATTTGTTGCTGCAATAAACTTACATGCCCGTGTGGCCACTATAGCATCCCATCAGTTCTGAACCTTCCCTCAAGCGCCTCCGGACTCCTTGCCTGCCCTGGTTCAGCCTCCACTGACCTGATTACTGCCATGGAGCTTTCTGGACTGGGGTTGCTGAGAGACTTTTGTTAATTGAACATCCCATCACCTTTTGATAGGTGTTTGTGGTCATCCAAGGGCTTAGCTGAAACGGTCTTGGCCTCCATTCACATGACTCAGGCCCAGAAGCTAGTGGCGGGGGACTGTGCTGGGACAGTCCACCTTCATTCATGTTATCCAGGTCAGTGCTGTATTGGAGATGCCCCAAGATGAGCTCAGAAAAGGAACAGACTTGCTCAGCTCCAAATACAGGCCAGATCCAGACTCAGACTCTATCAACTGCAACCTGCTTTCTCTATTCCTCAACCCCACTTCCTCTGCATAGGCTTCATTCTGGGGCAAGGGTTTCGTGCGGCAGCGAAGGTGGTTCTTGGAAACTCACACTATTGAACCCAACAAGGGCAGGATGGAGAGAGAGAGAGAGAGAGAGAGAGAGAGAGAGAGAGAGAGAGA
>CABHPP010107670.1:0-16682 GCA_902168425.1 Peromyscus attwateri
TCAGCTATTGCTCCAGCACCTGCCTGCCTAGCGCCATGCTCCCCACCATGCTGATAATGTACTATACCTCTGAAACTGTAAGCAAACCCCCAATTAAATGCTTTCGTAAGAATAGTCTTGGTCATGGTGTCTCTTCACAGCAATAGAATAGTGACTAAGACAACTTAGATTCACATACTCCACCCCCACTGACATACACATACTTAATGAAAAAAATCTTAAAAGAGAAGATACGTCACATGCCACAGAAATGCCTCTTCTAAATCCTTCTAGAAAGGGGAAAATGGAGAAAAAAGAAGTCCACAATTATTCACTTAGAGGTACATGTGTCATTTATAAACAGGACAGCTTGCTTATACAGATGATTGGTTCAATAATTGGAGGGTAGCTCTAATGAATTAGTTTGCCAATTACTCATTCTGACTCTGTAGAATAATCGGACCTTTGTAAGAATGTTGGTGCATCACTCACAGTTCCTGAAGCAACAGCAAAAGCCACAGGGAAGGAAGACACAAAGTTCGTGAAAACAGTAAATGTATCTCAGGGTTGGGCTTGGTTCAATAGTAACAGTTACTAAGTAAGGAAACAGCACAAGGCCTTGCACTCCCTCATTCCCTGGAGAACACCAACACCATAAGAAGGTGATGAGGAAGACATCCACATCTTTCATGTAACCATCACGGAACTTTAATTTTTTGGAAAAAAAAATGAAACAAACCAGACATGCACTATTAATTCCTAATACGCACACACACACACACACACGAGAGAGAGAGAGAGAGAGAGAGAGAGAGAGAGAGAGAGAGAGAGAGAAGACAGACAGACAGACACATGCATACACACACACAGACACACACACACACTCACACACACATGGCTGGAAAACCACACATTTTTCAAATTTTCACCAATTGACATTAAACTGCAATACTTTCTTAAAAATATGTGTGAAGGGGTTTGGAATCCAGGTCTTGCAGTCCCCCTGGAATGGAGTTGCTTGCAGATGTGAGTTCCACATTAATTCACTGAAGTAGATACTGCCTCCTTAGTGAAACTAAACAATTTGAATCCGTTAAGGTCACACTAAACCAGGCCTTTGCTCTGAAGTTAAAGGCTCTAAATAGATCCAAACATTCTTTGTAATGCCCTTGAGTGATCCATTTATTGCACTTAACTTTCTCATTACTTAAATGCAAAAGACGAAAGTTGAAGAGGCCAGAACATACATTTGGAAATTTCAGAAAACATAATAGGCTGAGAGAGATAATGTAATCCTTTCCCATGAAGAAGAGAGCCCGACTATCTTGATTACAGCTTCCACCCCATCCCTCACACATTCAAATCCAATATATGTGCTTTTATTAATGCGAGAGTGCAGAGATATGCATAAATGAATATTGATAAGGCAGGATACTGTATATTTATGAGATTTTCTATGTTTTCTCTTTATGTTTTATTTGTATTTATACCCAGTGCTGTGTACTGTGTATGTGTGTTTGGAAGTATAACAGCACTGAAAAGAAATAAGATTCTAATCGATTTCATAACATTTTGCAGCACATATAGATGGCTGTCTATGTCACTGTGTGGTGAGGGTAACCATTTCTGTTGGCCTCAGTGAGAACTTGTAATGACTACCCTGGTGCCCAAGTGAGATTTTCCTGAACAACCTTGTGTTATAATGCAACCGATATCCTTGAAGTTTTACATGCATAAAAGGCAGAAATTTAGTGGTCATAGTAACATTGAGTCTGACCCTTTCCAAAAGTGTGGTGTTTTGTCATATAGTATAAATGGTGACATGGTGGCCCTGCAGTGAGAGCCTCCTTTTGTCATAGGAATCATCAGTTTGGAGAGGTTTACAGTCAACATTTAAAATCTGAGGCTTAACGTATTGCACTAAATTTCCATAATTTAAAAACAAACAAACAAACAAAAACCATGAGACAGTGTAACAAACTGGACAAAAGGGCAAAGAACAATGATTATTATTTTTGAAATGAGTCAGACAAATGGAAGAAAGAAGTGGGAAGATGTCAAACATTTGCAGGGAGCAGGTCCATGACCTAGTCATGTTTATTTAAATATAGTACACACTGGAACAAAGGCTCCAGCGTCAAAGTTGATGCATTTTGCCATGAAAATATAGGTCTCTGTTCAGTGTAAGCCTCATTTGGATAAAATCCTGCTGCAAACAAGCAAGGCAGAGTGTCAAGCTCCTCTCCTGAGGGATTGGTGAACAGGAAATAGATAACTGTCTTCTGTGGGAGTGTCAGGCAAACACCTGCCTGAAGACATGGCTGATACAGATTGTTGTGTTGATAATTTCTAAGCTTTTAAATGTCTTCGCCGACTAGATTAGTGCTGCCCTCGATGCTGGCCAGAGAAGCTTCATTCTGCAGTCTGCTAATGCAGACGCATAGCTGATCACAGTGCTGAGACTAAGTAACTGTTGAGTGATCAGCCCTAAATAGGACATCAGTATCACCCCTAACAAGGGTTGAGGAATATTGTGGAGGGAGGCATGTGTTGGACGGGAAGAGTGTGAAATGCTATCCTTTGTACAGGACACGGCTGCAGTCACTGCACAGGATCATTCTAGGGTCAGATTCCCTGGGTTCAAAAGCAAGAGAAGATGGTGAAGGGGAAACGCCAGGGACTGGAAGGAGGCACTGGGTGTAGATGTGATCAAGACACATTGCAAACGTGTGAAATTGTCAAAGACTATAGAAAAGATATTTTTCAAAAAGTCAACATTTTTCAAGGCTTATGAAACCTGACACTGAGCGGCTCCAATGCTCATGCTACGGCACGAATGAAGGTGAAGGCAAAGACTTTGTCAGCTGAGAGCTGGACACAGCGGTCTGGCAGAAGAGAAGGGGGAGTTTGTATCAGCTCTAATGATGGAAGAACCTTTTGTATCAGAGGTCTAAACTGAAACCAGATACACCTAAACATGTCTTAGTCAACTCTATGGTGTTATAACAGAATACCTGAAACAAGATGTTTGAGAAAGGACAGGAGCTATTCCTTATAGATGGAGATTATAGCCTGGAAGGCTGCATCTGGTGACAGCCCTCTAGGCAGCCCATTCCATGGGAAGGTGGCAGAAGGCAGAGGGTCAAGAGAGGGAGAGCAAGAGAGGCAAAGGGGCCCTGTTGTGGAATATCATTTTAAGGTGTGTTACATTTGTTTATGCTCTGAAACATTTGTTTAATGATGCAAAGATGTGTTGCATTCTTTTATATTGCATTTGTTTAACTCTGTGAAGCTGTGTTACTTTGCCTGTCTAAAACACCTGATGGTCTAATGAAGAACTGAATGGCCAATAGTGAGGCAGGAGAAGGGATAGGTGGGGCTGGCAGGCAGAGAGGATAAATAGAAGGAGAAATCTGGGAGGAGAGGAGTGAGAGAATAAGGAGAGTCACCCAATCACACAGCCAGCCTTGGAGTAAGAATGAAAGTAAGATTACAGAAGGAAGGAAAGAAAAAGCCCAGAGGCAAGAGGTAGAGAGGATAATTTAAAGTTAAGAAAAGCTGGCTAGAAACAAGCCAAGCTAAGGCTGGGCATTTATAATTAAAAATAAGCCTCCATGAGTGATTTATTTGGGACCTAGGGGCAGGCCCACCAAAAGAGAAAAAAAAAAAAAAAAAAAAAACCCCAAAAAACAAAAAACCAAGCAAAACAACCAACAATTGGGCCCAAACCTACTTTAACAAACAAACAAGCAAACAAACAAACCCATCCTTGCTGTAATGAATCTCACTCTCCAGGTCATGACTTTCATTCAATGCACAGGGGCAGAGCCCACCTCACCTAGTCAGTTCTTAAAGGTCAAATTTCTCAACTCACATTGGGGGATGTATTTCTGACACAAGCTTTTGCTTTTGCAGGACACAGTCAAACCATGGTAACATCTGTGCAGTTTTGGGGAGTGGTTGCACTCATGGTATCTTTGGTTCCTATGCTGATTCTGTTTCCCTTGTAGAGTACAGTGGACCCCTTTTCCTCCCCCAACTTCCCTCCCCTTCTCTTTACTTTCTTTCCTTCTTTCCTCTTTCTCTTCCTTCCTTCCTTCCTTCCTTCCTTCCTTCCTTCCTTCCTTCCTTCCTTCCTTTCTTTCTTTCTTTCTTTCTTTCTTTCTTTCTTCTTTCTTTCTTTTTCAAGACAGGATCTCCTGTAGTTCTGGCTGA
Organism: Peromyscus attwateri; assembly: GCA_902168425.1. NCBI lineage: Eukaryota > Metazoa > Chordata > Mammalia > Rodentia > Cricetidae > Peromyscus > Peromyscus attwateri. Next base: position 4,195 of record CABHPP010107670.1, read on the forward strand.
CTTTGAATTCACTTTGTCTCTGAGGATGACTCTGAACTTCTGATCACCTTTCCTTACAGCCCAGGGGCTGAGATTATAGGTTCCCATGTCTACTCCTTTTGAAACCCAACTCCACCTCTCCTGGTCTCCTGCCTTCTGCTTCCAAATTCTTACTTCTCTTGGCAACTCTCCTATGTCTTTTACTCCAGTTCTATTTACAGAAGAACATCTAGCTAGAATTCAAGTCTGTGATGATATTGATTGGAAGCTATTTACATAATGAAAGATTCCTCCCCTAATAGGAAAAAGCTATGCATTTGAAAGGGAAACATTTCTTCTGCACAGTCTAGAAAGTCTGACTGCTGGAGTTAGAACATGCTTGCTAAGTGGTACTCGGCCCTTTCCCTCCCTAGAAAGCTGTCATTAACTTGATGGTACACACCTTACAATTGAACACCTCCTCAGTATCTAGCCATTTCCAAGTTCTTTCAAGCCTGCTCTTGCTGGTGACTTAGTGAGGCCCCATGTAACTTGAACAACAAAAGCATGCCCTTTTATTTACTTTCTTCCTAATAGAGTCCTATGCATGGTGCTAGAGACTCTGTATTGTCATTATCTTAATCTTCACCAGCAATTCACTCCTAATTCATGCTGCTCTGACTCTCCTCCCTTTCTGCTCCCAGTGGTCACTACAAGCCCGGCCCCCCCATGGGTACTGACAGCCAGTACTAGGAAACTTTCAGCATCTTGCATCTACTCCACATTCTTCCTGCCTAAAACCTCTTCACTCTAATTGATGTTTTTCTACCCACTTCCTTTCAAACTTTCCTTCATGGCACCCTACCTCATTCCAACAGTGGCTTCCAATACTTGGCTGGAGCGGAGGAGGGGAGGTTCTGTGTGTTCTTTACTCACCTCCCAGATTCCTTTGCTTCCTCCTGCTGATCCTGGAGGTCCTACTACTGCTGTTTTCACCAAGCTGGGAGACAGACATTGGTAGAGAAGATAGTTTTATTCAAGTCCAGGCTTGGGAAAAGGGAGGAAAAACTGTGTGCTTCACAGTTAAGCATTTCCCATTTTTGAAATGGGGATTAGGTTTAGGGCTTTTTATGGGGCCAGGGATGGAAAATTCCTGTGGTTGGGCAAAGTTCTCCACAGAGAAGTTCCTTGTCTTCCTGTGGAGATGTCCTTTGCTCTCTGGAGAGATATTCTCTGAAAGATTTGATGGATGTAGGCTGGCTTTGCCTTCGCCTTGGGATCCTCCTTCAGGATAAAGCCTCCCGTGTTCTTGTGCAAGAGAAAACTGATGGTAGGGAAAGGGAGGGGCATGGTATTGAGCGTCTGTCCCTGGAACTCAGAGCACCCTTGAAAGGATTAGGCTGAAACAAAAGGGTGGGTAAGGAGACTGGGTGTGGCATGGCTCTGCTTTAGCTTGTATCAGAGTTTAGCAAAGGAAAGGCCCTTGCTTCCTAGTGAGGCCCCTTCCTTTTAAATTGATTTTTATTTACTCTCTAACTTTTTTCTTTTCTATTACAATGTTCCCAGCTATCGTGCTCATCTGCACCTGCACTGCCCTTTGGGATGACCATTAGCTACACAGATTATTTGAATGTAAGTTATCCAAAATTAAATAAAGTTCAGTTCCTTAGTCACACTAGGCACATTTCAAGTATTTAGCAGCCACGTGGGCTAATGAATACCATATAGAACAACTGAATGGTACAGATGTCGTCCAGTGCCATCTGTGCAGAATACCCTGTGGGACCACACTACTCTGGATGCTACTGATTCCCAAGCTGTAGGTGCAGCTCACATTCCCTAGAAAGGAAAGGTGGAAACTAGGGTTATTCGGGTGTTCTGGACAACACAGCCATTGAACTGCGTTTTTAAGTGCTGTTGTTTGTAGTGGTGGCTTTTTACACACCCAAGACCATATTCTACACATTCAAGAACTCTGTAAACAACATTTTGGTAACATCCAGAAGACTTTTGCTGGCAGGTGACCTGCTGCAGTGACATGGAATCACTGCAAGCCATTCGTGGCACAGTGCAATGACTTGCATGTTTGAGATCCCGGGAGGCTGTGTGGGAGAATTTCCTAGCCCAGTGGTCACTCGTTCCTTGTGTGCTGGTGCCTCCTGCCTTGACACAGCCAGACATTTCACCAGGCATCCCGAAAAGCCTCTGTCACAATCCGCGTGTCTCTTTCCAGCATAGCCTCTGTTGCTCGGTGAGGAACAGGGACAGCTTCCCTTCCTTCCTTTTCTCATGCATCGTGTTCATCCATTCTCCAGCTCCACAGGTTTGAACTGACTTTGTGCTCCTATTCACAGACCTCTGGCTCCTGAGGAAAATGAGTTCTTATCTCAGCATGAGCCCATCCCTTTTCTCAGCAAATCCTCCATCTTCTCCTGTCTCTGGTAGCTGGTATCATTTCCTCATTTAAAGCTTTCTTCAGGACTCCTCAGGGCCTGCCCACATTCCCTGCCCAGCATGCTAGTGACCTCAGATCATTCCTTCCTTTCCCACGCATTGCCACTTCCATCTCACTACATCTTTAATTTGTTGCCTTGTGTCACTGTAAGAAAACGACCCACAGAAACCACTTAAGGGAAGGAAGGCTTATTTTGGCTTGTGGTTTCCAAGGGCTTCACTCCATCATGGTAAGGAAGGCACGGACCCAGCTCAGATTCTGGCAGGAGGAATCGGTGGCAAGGCTGTTCACATCACAGCGTACCAGGAGGCTGTCATTATGATACAACCAGTGGGTGGTGGTAATCTTGAAGGTTCTGCTGACTGTGACCCACTTCCTCAGGCTAGACCCACTTCTCATGGTTCCACAGCCTTGCTCAACAACCCCAACTACAGAGATCATTTCAAAAGCAAACTATAAGTCATATCTTCCAAGTCATCTTTTTATGTTTTGCCAGCACTCAGCGTAAGACTTTGCACACTAGTGCGTGCCGAGTTCACTAAAGTTACTGAAGTTACAAAACATGGTCTCGTATGCAAAATTACTTCAAGTGTAACTTCATCCTGAATCATAATACAGTATTCTGCCATCCACCTTTATATACACTCAAATACACACACAACACACATGAATGTATGATCATTTACACAAACACAAACGTCTATATCTGCATATAGCGTTTTGAAACAGAAGCTTGTGTTTTTTATGGGAAAACCTGATATAACAGCATGTAAATAGATTGTAGCATTTGTCAGATGCAGATATAGGTTCCAAATATTTTATATTTGAGTTATAATCCATGTTTTCAACTGAGTTGTGACACTTTTACTTCGTGATAAATGCTTGGTTTTGTTGTAAGTGGTAGAAACCATTAGTTATTTGGGCTTTTCTATTTTCAGCAGATTTGTTGTCAAAGAATGTGCCTCTTAGTATCAGTTAGTGGATCTTCTAGGTGATGAAATGAACAGAAAAAGTGTGTTTCTCAGAGGACAGTGTAATGCCACACAATACTTGCTTTGTGATCCTGAAACATCGTTGTGATCTATCTTTATAGACATCAAAGTCCTTTTGCTACATTGATTAAAATATTCCACATGTATTTATGTGTGTATGTGCATGTTTGTGTGTGCATGTGTGTATATTTGTGTGTGTGTGTCTATATATGTCTATATGTGTACCTGTATGGGTATATGTACATACATGTGTATGGGTGCATAAATACACGTGTGTTTTTGTATTTTGCCAAACTGTAACTTTTTCTTAGACAACTGGCAACAGAAGGAGTTCAAAAAGTGAGATATACTGGTCAGTACATCCTTGTTCCCAGGAACACAGTGCTCTGATCTCTGGAAAACTGTACAAGAAATGGAAACAGGCAGAAAGCAAGAGTCACAGTCAGAGTCATCTACATTGTCGACACAGCTTAAAATGCTAGCAGTTCCAGAGGACTGTGAGGGGGTGGGGGGTGTGGGGGGGAGGCAAGGAGTTGTCTCAATATCAGGTCTGCAAAGAGTCTAAACATTTGCAGCTTTCTGCAAGGCCACGTGAGAATAGGTGATTCACACACCGACATTACCAGACTTTGACCCTGAGTCTGTGGTCAAACGATGTAACTGTGTCCTTCCCTCCTCCACTCTTCTGTAGAGTGGAGATGTGCCAGTATAATTAGATTTCATCCGACTGATGGAGCCTTGTGAGCAATGGGTTGCCCCTCGCACAACATGAGCTATGGATGGTACCCACTTCCACAGGTTGATGGGAATTCCAACCTCTTCCATCACACTCTACTCATGTTGGAGCCTGAAGGGAAAAAGAAAAGGTATTATGAGAAGGAGAATTTTAAATTCACAAAGTATCTTCTGATTTTATCTCAGCATTACTTTTAATAAGATAATGTTTGGGGCTGGTAAGATGGTTCATCCGGTAAAGGTGCTTGCCAAGTAGGCCTGACCACCTAAGCCTGATCTCCGGAACCTACATGGGGAGGGAGAAAATTGACACCATCAAGTTGTCTTTTGGTGTCCACATATGCACCATGGCATGTATACATCTTCGTGTTCATGCATTGGAGCTAGACTTGTGGCTCACACCTGTGATCACTGTACATGGAAGGCTGAGGTAGGGGGACTGCAGCAAGTTCAAGGCCAGTCTAGATTATACAGTTAATATCTGGCCAGCTTGGGCTAAAGAGTAAGACCCTGTCTCAAACAAATAAGCCAACAACAACCAAAATTCAAAATCAAAACTCAAAATAACCCCGCCCAACCCCAAAGAGCACATAGTAGATTGTATGGATCTATTTCTGGTTCTGGAATTTAATTTATTAGCTCTATGGCTTTGAGGGCTCAGGCGCTTAAATACCACATACTTGAACTCCATGTGGAGAGCAGGGGAGCTGCCCTCTGTACCAGCTTGCTGAAAAGAATGAGATATTTGATATAAAAGACTTCATTCGACACAGGTACTGGAACACAGAATGACTTGTGAAATGTCACAGTTTGCTTAGAGAAAAGCTTTTAAATGATGATGGCACCTACTTTATACCCCCAGGTGATTGTCATGGCAGGGAGTCAAGGGTTGCTGGTATAGACTTGAGCTGTCTTTGTCTGGCTTGATACAGTTCTAGAGGAGCTCAAACAATTCGAGTGTGAGTCCAAGTACGAGTGGCCTCCAAGCCACACCTGAGTCCCAGCATCGCCATTGGTGCCCCTGTAAGGAGACCAGACTTGGCCTATAGTGTGTTAGCGATTAAACAAAAGGAGAATTTCCTCAAACCTAGGTGTGGCTTCTGTCCATCCCAGCACTACTTGCATATAGCTGAATGGAACCCTACTTTTCCAGAAAGAAACCCTTGGCCAAAGAAGAAACTTCATTTGAAGAAAGCAGAAAGGCTGCTAGAGCCAGAGTTGACTTGAATGGTAGTGTCTGTGAGCTTGCCGGCCAGCACAGAGGCTTAAGAGCTGGCCTTGCCAATGGCCACAGTGCCCATGTGGCCATGGATATTTTAAAGGCATTTCCTAATCCCGTGAGGACTTTTCATCCATCTGTGTGATTTTTTGATTTAAGTGACCAGCTGCTTGAAAATAGACTAAGCATATGACATGGGTACTCAGGACATCTTGAGAGGCAGGAGGGATTTTATTTATTTAATACTGTATTTCCTGCATGGTTTCTCTCTGTCTGAGCTTTCGTTAAAACAGCTAAGGTTAATAGGAAAGACTCCTGCTCCACTCAGCCCGATCAGCAGCACCTTTTCCTCCCTCAGCTGGTTTCTGCAGGCTGCTTCGGTGGCTTTCCTCTCCCCCTGAAATCCGGGTGGGTTTTCACCAGAGCTGCTGAGAATAACAAGACGTTTCACAGCAGAGGTGTCGTGCTTTGCAATGCAGGTGAGCGAGTGCTTCAAGAACCTGGCTCTGCCCTGGGTTTCTAGTATCTCCTGAAATGCAATCAATACAGCCAGCCTGGTTAGAAGATGAGCAACTTCAGAGACCCAGGAACACTTCAGGCTGGAGCAGGTTATTTGGCACAGGTGTTTTAATGATTGTAATATATTGGAGAAACCTCACACTGTTGGGTGGCCCTCAGACTCCCAGTGGTTGCCTCCTACTTGGGCCATGTTCTGCCCTTGAAGACAAGGAGAGTCATGAGCCTGCAGGAATCCCAAGCCATGCCTGGAAAGGGATTGGACAGTGTTTTGAGTTCTGGCAGCCGCTACACCTTTGTCTGGGCTGGGCTGAAGCCTGCGCTTTCTGGAGGCATTTCTTTGTATCTGCATTTACAATTAGCTCTTTGAAAGGGAGGGCTGGAAGGGGAGACTCTACTCGATGTGGGAATCAGAGAGACTCCAGCACGCCACTCACTGCGTTTTTCCCCAAGAAATCTCAGGAACACACAAAGCACAGGTGGTGTCGTGACGGAGGGAGGGTGAGTGTAAGCGGGGTGATAATTGATGGGGGCCGGGAGTCCAGACCGCAGCTGTCCCCAGGTGCACCCAACTGCATCTGTTCTGCGAGGCACCGCACAGCAGCAGGTTTTGGATTATTTAAGCAGGGGAAAACAAACCAGGAAAGTTAACAAAGCTCGGAGAGGAGGAAGGTGAGAGGTGTGATTGCCATGTAGGCGGAAGGCAGCTTCAGGGAAGGAATAAATTGGTCCAGGAGCTTTGGCACACAACACCTGAGATACCTGTGTGGAATGGCATGCGAACTCAGTGGCTCTGATAGGGGTGAGCAGGCAGAGGCGGGGACCTCACTGGCTCCACACTGTCCCACGTATGAGCAGGTGCTGGATTTCATCACACAGCCAGTTTGAGAAAGAGCCTGGAAAGGAGTGGCAAGAGGAAGTCCTCGTCTGTCTTTATCTTAGTTTTTCTTTTCTTTCTTTTCATTTTTATTAGGACTACAGGAAGGAAGTAGCTGTATCTGTAGCTACCAGGAATGTTCTTTCAAGCCAGCCCCCTCCATGTCTCCTTGATTCAATGATAATAGTAAAAGAAATAAATTCATTTACTGGATATGATACTTAATGCAGGCCTGAAGCTGGAGTCCCACTGTCTGTCCTGAGTCAGTGAGGAGGAAGGCCAAATTGACAACATTGGGATGATGGGAAATCCGGGCCATTTGTCATCCACAATTCAGATCCTATGATGTATTTTGAGATTCCTCCTGACATAGTTTATGTGGGAAGTCTTGAAAGGTCGTCACAGTGTAACACTGAAACTCACAGGGAAGGAAACTCATCACCAAAAGACTTCTTTTTTTTTGATGTAACTTTCAAAGATGGTGCTAAGAATTTACTTATTTAATTTATGGAAGTATAAAGACAAGTAAGGTCAGAGGATAATGGGGGATTGTCTTACTGTCTCACAGTGCTCTCTACACCAGGTCACATTGGTGGGTAATTCTTCTGTGGAGGAAGTGACCAGTAGGCAGGATGTAGGAGGCTCAGGCTGGAAGATGATTCATTTTGCTCAGGTCTAGGAAAAGGCTCCCGGAACAGGATATTGAAGGACAGAAAGGCACTGGCCACAATGGCGTATCCCCACAGAGGATTCTAGTATTCATCTCCAGAGCACTGGGGCTTGAATTTATTATTTATTTATTTATTGTGAAAAATCAACTGCTATTTCTGATCAGTCCAGTAACTATGGTAAAATTGTAACTATTTCACATAACTGTATGGTGGAAAATTTTAAGGCTTCTATTTCAAAAGAATGAAGCAAGAAACTCAGTCTTTGGAACACTTGACATAAAGGGAGACCCTCTACATAATAAAGCAGTGCTTCTCATGGCTGCACCCCAGGTCATTTGAAGACTTAGTACAGAAGCTTAGCAGGCGCTCCTGACTGGCCTGTCGGTGGACTCCCTGAGGCTGTCAGAGAACGTTTCTGGCTGCAGGTCACGCGATACACTGTTCAAACTGAACAGTGTGACCCTGTATACTCATGAAACAGGAACATAGGAAGTTGACAGGGTTATTAAATCCACAGCCAGAGATGAACTAATGATTCAGGCTTTGTCTCTCTGTCCTTCGTCCCCTCTTCTGTGTCCTCACATACCATGGGGGCGGAGAGTCCATGTAATTCTCCTTTTATTAAGGATGGAGACTTCCCAAACCCCTTAATTTTCTTCTCTGCAAGTCTCATTGGTCAGGGTGGTGTGACATGCTGTTTCTTTAGCCAATCACTTGCAAAAGCCACAGGGGTTACCAAGAATAGCTCAGCCTATCTTAAGAGCCTACAATAGATTTTGTTATAACTGCTTCTATCCTGGAGATAATTCTATATCTATATAATCCTGGTCTTAATGGAATAATTCTTCAATTAAAAAAAAGTATAGTAATTGCCCCTCCAAATCTATAGATTCTTCATGCAGGATGTCAGCCAAATGCAAACTAAAAAAATACTAAAAATTCTTATGTCTCTACTGAACACATACAGACTTCACTATTCTTTCATGATTATCTAAATAATTCAGTATCACAATGATCTAAACACAGTTTACCCTGAATTAGGTAGCATGAGTTAGCCACATGAAGTATACAGAAAGATGTGTTCAGGATGCACACGATGACGGTATCATTTCTTATTAGGAAAGCTAGCATCTGCTTATTTCAGGATCTGAGGGGCTGGAGTGTCCTGTGACAGATCCCCCGGGGGCTTGGAAGGACTCTTGCATTTTATAATATAGAACATATGCTTTAAAAAGAGGAAAAACGTCACCCGGCATCGGGCCCACACCTCAGTGTCACTCTGTTAGAACCCAGTTCCGTAAGCATAGCAACTTGCACATATTGTGTGGATACAAACTAGAACGTAGAACAATGTCTGTGGCACAGGGAACCCCCCAGTCAGCACCGGAGAGTGGATCCTCACTCCTTACCCATCCTAGGGCCTTCCTTGGTGTCTCCCTCATAACCTGATGTTCCAGAGCCCTCCTACATAAACTTTCTTCCAGCCTCGGGTGAGTATGCAGGATGCACCACCACATGCCTCAGCCTGTTCTTAGCCTTGTTTCATCCCTGTCACCACTGCTGATGTTCTGTCTTCTCCATTCCCTTCTGTAGGACATGGCTCCGTGTGCGGTCACTTTACTGAAGGGGGGGGGCACAAAAATGGCAACAGTGAAAGTTTTCTGACTGCCTAAAGGCCAAAAGTTAATTCAAAATCAAGTATCTAGTGAGTCCAAGGTGTTTCTGATGTCACAAGACTTCCCTGCAACCTTGAATCTGAACATATATCATGCTGTGCTGTGCTGGCTGCTGTGATATGTAATGCCAGCACATGCTACCTGAAGCCCCTCAGTTTGACAGTGAGACTGTGTGCTCTTTTACTGTACACGCCAAGTTTCCTGTTCCTTATAGAAGCTTAATGTCATAAAACAAAACCTTGTAATATTTTCCTTAGTAGGTAGGTATCAAATTAGCGTATCTTTGTATTGCATTGTGTTAGACTATTTGATTTTAAAAATTGCTATTTGAGTGGCTGACTTGAGTTTTATTAAAAATAATTTAATGAATTTTGGCTTGAGTAGAACTATATTTCCAACAGTTTCTCAAATGACTGTGACCATACTTCTACCACCTTGTACTATGCAAAGTACCATTCTCAGCACTGATGATAATAAAATCAAAGTACTGATGATCTCTGAAAAACATTGAAGGTATTCCAAATCCTACACTATCAAATCTTCAGCTAATATTTAATCTTTTATTGTAAAAATAACACACCTGTCTAATAAGGATGCCGCTTTCTCTCATTTTAGTAAATAGCAAAATTTTATGATTGCCTAAGAATTACTTTAAAACAAAATCCTTCATGATTTCTTATCAGTAAATGTTCGATTTGTATATCTATTTTATATACCTACATAGTTGGAGTCAATTAAACATTTCTCAGGCAAGAAGCAGGAATAGTTTAAGTGGTCTTGTTCCACCCAACACCAACTATTACCTCCTTTCCACCCCCAAAGTAGCTTGAGTGCCAGTGACATTTAAAAAACACAATAAACAGTTTCCTCCTCAGTGACAGGCTACCTGGGAAGCGAACTGGAGAGTTGTCCCACTTTGGTTGGAGACTGGTGTCCATTCTGGAGCACCTAGTACCTGTTCTGAAGGTACTGACTGCTCTGCTGCTGCCTTGGATATCCAAGGTCGCCCTCAGACTGACAAGTGGTCGTCATTGTCTTAGGCTTCAAGGTGCTCTGGATGGAGACACAAAGAGGGATCTAGTCCATTACAGCTTTTTGTATTAATTAGCACTTATAGACAAGGTTTAGATATATATTATCTCCCCCAAAACTCACATGTTTAAGTGGGTCCCAAGTGCAATGTTCAGGGTGGGATTTGGGGGGAGGGACTGGGTCAGGAAGGCTCTGACCCCCATGAGTTAATCTGTTGATGGTTTCATAACTGACTGGGCTGTTGGGAGGTGGTAAAGACTATGGGAGCTGGGGCCAGTGGGATAAATCGGTGACCAAGGGAATGCCTCGGAGAGTCTGTCTTGTCTCCAGCCTCCCCTTTTTCTCCTTGTGCTTCTCAGAAGCATAAGGAATTTGCCTCCTCTGCTGCATTCACCCCCTGCCGTGATATTTATCCTGCTTTGCCTCCTGCCCAAAGTAATGGGACCAGCTGACCATGAATTGAAACCTTTGAAATGGTGAGCCAAAAGGAGGTTCCAGAATCATGTGTTGAAAATAATGGATCCCACATTGTGCAGTTGTCTTTTCTGTTCACTGTGCTTTGTTAGTGAGAAGCTTGGAGGCCATCTTGGGAGAACTCTTGTCTTTTGGGGATCCTCCTCCCAGCTTTCTCCTGGGGACACCTCTCTGGTTCTCTGGTTCTGAGGATGGGAGGCTCACACAGGACAAAGCCTCTCAGACATGGTGGTTTGTGATACATTCAGCCAAACACAGTCCTTGGGCTGGGATAGCTCTGAGGTATGTCATATCTGATCTCCCACAGTTCCCCTGGGAAGGCTGTGCCTCAGTAATCTGCAGTGCCTGCTTGACAATACCTCTCTGTTGGATTGATCACCTCCCTTGCCTGGTTCTCCATTCCTGGGTTTCCCAGGATCCTATTCCAGACAGACTTCATGTTCTCAACTCCTCATATATGGGTTTGCCTCTGGGAAACCAGTCAACACACACAATCTAGCATATCAAGTCTTTCAGGATTAATTTAAAATTCTCTCACTGTTAAATGTACTTGGATTGACACTGGCATGATGTCTCTATGACAGACCAAACTCAAGGGAATCCAGAAGAATGTAATTTGTCTTTGTTAGTTTCTGCAAAGGGCACAAGGTATTTTGGAGCCGAGAAAGTGAAACAAGACAATGTGAACTTGAGTGTTCCCAGAATAATACCTGGAGTTTTTAGTGACATTTTCTCCCTTGTTTGTAAGAAGTATTCCTACAACATAAATGCACAGGAGGTTTTCTTTAAAAATTTTGACTCTCTCGTGTAGTGCTTCTGTTGTTGACAGTAACTCCAACTGCCTTTTGTTTGCTACTGAAGTTCATACAACAGACTATGAGCCAAAGTTAGTGATGAACTGTTTTGAAAGAATCTCCTAAAATACACTTGTTTGTAATGTGTCTTTCTTTTGTGTCTCAGGTGTGAAATAATTGGTATTTTGTGCCCAATTTGCCTTTTGTAGCAGGATGTTATCTACAGCAGCACTTCAGTGTCTTTGTTGGACACGTTTTGGAGCAGAAGTTCTCTGTGTTGCAGTGAGCAAGTCTCCTGGAGGCAAGACTTTGCACATCACGTCTGTTCTTTTCTCAGACATTGTGAAAAAACATCTAATCTTCCTTTTAGGGCAGAAAAATCCCATTATAAACATAACAGTTAATAAAACCGATAATATCCTCAGCTGCCATTTCTCTTTCTTCAGAGACAGAACAGTGTGTTAAATAACTTTTGTATAAGTTACCCATACTTACATTTCCTTTTTGGTAAGTTTGACACCAGAAAAGCCTGTTGCGACACAATCAATTAGTCTTTATCGAGGTGTATATATTTATATTAACAATACAGATATTTGGCCAGCTTGGTGGTGCATGCTTTTAATCTGTGGCATCAGGAGGCAGAGGTACAGTGAATCTCTGTAAGTGAGGCCAACCTGTTCTACAGAGTGAGTTCCAGACCAGCCAGGGCTATACAGTAGAACCCTGGTCTCAAGTAAGCAAAAGCAACCAAACACTAACAACAGCACCCCCCCTCCCAAACACATATTTAACATTAGCTTTCAAGCAGAACATGTCTCATTTATCTACTTGTTCATGAGGGGTACAGATTTCTGGAAATGGGGTCCAAATTTTCTGCTCCCTTAAAGGAGTGCATTGTGAGTTAGTCACTGTGTCTCAGAACCTGCTTTGACTTGAGAAAGGTCCAGTGCTGTCTCTTGGGTGCATCAATGATCGTTCTGTAAGGAGTGCAATTTGTACTAAATCTAGATATTCTCCTCCACGTCTTCTCTGGCCCCACCATGTCCTTTTGCGGTTGCAGCTGATCCAGGCCTGAGGCTCAGCCTTTTC